>JASANE010019372.1:0-88756 GCA_030248225.1 Trileptium ribeirensis
AGGTTACGATAGCCGGGGTCGTATGGGCATGGTGTTAGGAAGTTGCGCCATGCAGCTGCGTCACCGGTTATTACATTTGTACTAGAATATAACTCAAAAATTACTATTTAGGAATAAAACTTCGCGCATTTTTCGACCATAGTCTGTAATTGAACGAAATCTGGATAGATTTTACTTAAACAATGTTCATGAGGTGTAGCCTTAGTGAATTGTAAACATATTACGTTAACAATTTGTTCCCCGAGCTTATTTTGATATGGAGACCATATATTAAACTAATTTTGCTGTTACTACACAAACTTGCGTGCGTTACTTATGCGAATAATTTAAAGTAATTGAACTCTATGGTCATTAAATGAACCAGCATCGGTAGACAACCTAACAACTGATATTAGTAGGAAGTGATGAATAGTAATTTAAGGTTAACTGTTGATATCGTTTTAGTTCTGGACACTTAACACATTCCGATATATATCTTTAAAAGTTGTAAATTTTCAAAGCATTTGGGCTTTGGAAATCATTGAGATGGTTAAGTTTCACCGAAGCGTGTTAGTCGCCGCCAACAATTGAGGTTATAGCAAAATGGCTAAACTACTCTCCAAGCAGACATGGTGATTATTAAGACTTTACAAATAGCTCATATCCTTGAGTCACACAGGATACACTTTGATCTTTTTTGTGGTAATATTAGGTATTTTCTGTGGAATCTATAACCGCGAAACAAAACCATAGGATCAATCAGTTGAAGTTGTTTCTAAGCACACACCAGTAACATATAGGTTACACGTTATTTTATTAATCACTATTCCTTCATTAATCTACCAAAATTCATCCAAAACCGTTAAGATTATTTACCTAGCATATTATTTACCTAAGCATCACTAGTAAATTTTCGCGTATAATTTCGAAAAAAGCAATACATGGGTTATATATAGACTGCATAGAATTTAAGTACTGAACTTTTAATGTATATGCGCAATTATCATAAATTATATTCATAATCGCAAACGTCATCCGAAAAGCTAAGTCCATGAGTATAGCCGAGTGTCATACTCTTCTGAAAATTTTTGTCTTGTAAGTGCTTATATGTTTATCTGCAATTTATAACAAAGTGACAGTCACGTAGCTGCATATTGCCTTTATGTCTTAATTTTGCAATTGCAGCAGATGTGACCGAGTAGCTCAGTGTTGATAGAATGAGGCAAATAAATACATATAGTTTTTCGTAACTGAGAAAAATGAATTTATAACAAAGTGACAGTCTAACAGACAATATATATGTAGCTGTATATTGCATGTATATCTTAACTTGCAATTGCAGCAGATGTGACCGAGTAGCTCAGTGTTTATAAAATGAGGCAAATAAATATATATAGTTTTTCGTAAATGAGAAAAATGAATTTATTCGGCTTTAACGGTAGTTATTGAAGCGTTACTATAAACATTCGTAACATATCAATAACCATTTTTGGTACCTCCAATAACCGAATAAATAACCCATAGCTAAGCGGTAGGTATTTTAACGAACTAATGCTTGAACCTTCTATATATTCCTTACCTACAATTGGGATTTACACTATATGCATGCAAATATTGAATCAGCATTATAACCATCTTTTTTCACTTCAAATACGTATTAATGTGGGTATACTACGTCCGATAGAAAGCGTTTTGAAGCGGCTGTTTACGAATGGCCCTCAATCGCAAATCACTTTTCTGTGTCAAAATCAGTCTTACCTAGGCCCTTAGTTTGATGTCTATATGGCCGTGAATCAAGCAGTTTGGCATGTTTTAAGAGTAACTGAATCCGCGTATCCTTTACTAGCAATATGATATCGCTGCCCGCGGATGAATACTGGAATTAAAATCTTTTGATGCTTAACCTGCTAGAAAGCAGTGTTTCAACAACACCTTTTTTAGGATGAAAGCGATATCAGTGATGTTGTTATCGTCTGTAACAGTTGATGGACTGATGGACTGAATCCGCGTATCCTTTACTAGCAATATGATATCGCTGCCCGCGGATGAATACTGGAATTAATTCCTTTGATGCTTAACCTGCTAGAAAGCAGTGTTTCGGCAACACCCTTTTAGGATAAAAGCGATATCAGTGAAGTTGTTATCGTCTGTAACAGTTGATAGACCGATTCGGTCAAATATGTACTGTCTGTATGACCTTAGCTGAGCTACACAAATGAATCACGTGATACTTTTGTAATAAATCCTTACCTGATGGTACGAATTCATTATCTGTAATAACGAGGCCAAATTTTTCGTCAAATCTACAACTGCCGCCAATGCAAACTATAAACACATCTGGACCATAAAATATTTCGTGTTCACAGTGGATAAAGAGTTTACATGGACTTATTCCTGCTCCACTGATTTCATACTTGTTTAACTTTTTGGGCTGAACGAAGTTTGTCTTGTTCATAAACGAAATCGATAACGATGATTCACGAATCAGCTTCGTGGTTTTGCAGGTAGTTGAGCATGCAGCGCGATGATTTATAAATCAGCTTCGTGGTTTTGCATGCAGTTGGGTATGGAGCACGATCTTTCACGAATCAGCGTTGTGGTTTTGCTTGTAGTGGGAATGCAGCACGATCATACACGAATCAGCTTCCTGATTTTGCATGTAGATCGGCAAGCAGCACAATGAATCACGAGTCAGCTTCTTGATTTTGCATGTAGTTGGGCATATAGAACGCTGATTCACGAATCAGCATTCGTGGTTTTGCGTGTTGTTAAGCATGCGGCATGATGATTGTCGATGTTCTATAGTTGTAAACTTTTTACTTATCAGTGAACCGATCTTGATGTTATCTGGCTCGTTTGTTGGGCCACGTCAAGGTTCTACACCATTTACAGCCGGTAAACCGTGAAATGAAAGCTTCAAAATTTTTCACTGTGTAGGAGTCAAGAGTTGCATCTCTAAGGTATTAACGCGACTCCAGTATCACTTTACATCACAAAAAATCGCATAAAACCATAAAGCAATTAAGAGTCGTTGCTAACCCAGCGGTCTCATCTCAGCATGTTAGTAGGGTCAGCCAGTAAATGGAATACATATCTATCTTTGAGGGGAAAATTGTAGATACATTGTTTCAAAATATGAGTTTCGGCGGGAGAAATAATTAAACACAAGAGTTTAACTATACTTAATATCGTAGTTACTTTCGTTGGCCTTTCGAGCTCTGTCAGCTTCACACAAAATCAGGAATAAATTCATGTTTTAAGCTCCATAGCGGTTGTATCTAATCAATGTTTTTGCCTTACATATCATAAATAATTAATATCCAATTTTGGAGTGAGGGTAATGCACAGTTTTCGCGAAAGTGGAAAAAATTGTGATCTTATTGGTTATTTAATTGTTGCATGCGAGTTGTGGACTACCGCAGTGTCAGTGCATCATTGTTAATGCCTACAGGCAATACGTGCTGACGCTCAGGTGTACACCGGGGCATCGAGGGGAGGAGTCCAAGCCTGAGGGTGGTCGCATCCCGTGAACATCTGCTTGGTCATGTATATTTCAGGCTATGATATTGTTCTAACTTAGCCTTTTCATTAATAAGCATAATAGGTGTTGCTAGTTATATGAGCGAAAATATATATTTTTGATTCTAGTTATACAATATTTCAAACCTGTGAATAAATGTCCGAATACAGCCTTTAATCATCGAAACCGTTGGAGAAACGTCAAGCAAACGTGCTGATAAAATTTAGAGGGTAAATAGGGATTGATTCCACCACGTCATACATGGAATAACGCATTACCAGAACCATGTTTAAAACTTACAAAATTCCTTATTGCGTTAATTATTGAATCATCTTATTCAATAATGTATCGAACGGGTAACTGCTGAACGGTTACTTCAACAGTTCCAATTATCCAGCAAGTAGTATCACTATTAAGTTAACGTGGTCGCTTACATAGTTTCAATAATTATTTAGCTGTGATTATTGTCGCAGTCGTCGAGCTGTGACATTATTGTAGAATTTGCTCAGACTGTTCTACATAATTCTTAAGTGTTCATTTATATAGGACATACTTTATAACCATAAGTCTAATTTTTAGCCTGAGAAATAGTTACCTAATAGCCAATCAAAAGCAACGATCTGCCTACGAATCCGGACTATGGGTGTTGCCCACGGCGAAATTCGTCGCTGCTGTTTACGGATGTAAAATAACATCTCAAAAGCCTCAATATGCATGTATATTGTATAATAAGATGGGCCAAAGTAACCCTGAGGGCGTAAATAAAATGCAGGCCATGCCGTTCACGATATACTAAGCCTAAGCCTTAGTCTTAGCCTAAGCTAAGCTCCTTATATTCCTTATATGACACATACACTACGCCTAAGCCTAAATTAGGGGGCTCCCGCCCCCCGAACCCCCCGCTCTAAGCTGTTCTTTTTTCTAACGTTATAATGTAGCGCCCCTCAGGGTTACTTGGGGGATAAGATGTGTATAGTATAAATGTTTTCCCACTACCAGAGCTACTGACAGACATACGGCAAATCAACATTGTACATTTAAGACATTCTATTTGTGTTGATGTTATGAAACTTAGGTAAAGGTACGGAATCTGGCCTCTTCATGATTAGGCTGAGACAGAGCTTACAAATCTAACTGGGGTTAATCGTTAATGTAGACGAATCTATTCATTTGGAAGCAAGGACAAACGATCTAAATTATTTGGGAGGCCCATTTACCATTAACCATTATAGAGCGTATAAAAGAAAACTATGCCAACTGTGCTTACTGGTCTATTGGTTTTGTGTTCGAGGTTTAGCCACGTGTCACCTGGAGAGTAAAGTTTTACGGTATTTATTTTCGGCTTCTCGTTGATTGCGACGCGAATACTCTTAAAATTAGATTAAATACAATTTTCAATTAATAACAAGGCCCTCGCTGTCGTTGCCTTTACATCAACGATTTGAGTAATTAGCAAAAAGCTTAGATTTAAAAATTCAACTATGTATTATTGGAAAGCAATAGGACCGAATGATGTGCAGTGACGAATCCAAGATGATACCGAAATCGTATAGATGTTCTGACGCCCGAGCAGATAATATAGAGAGATTTGTTTTTAAGTATCAATAATTCATTGCAACTATTTAATAACTGTGTAGTTGTGCAGTTGTTGATCCTTCTAGAAAAAACGCGTTGATGGTCTGATAATAAATTTTCAGTCAAATTTTAAAAAAAAATTATGATGATGATTTTTTGCTACACATTAATTAAAGTAAAGTCAATTCATCTATCAACATTAGACAAATCATACCGAAACGAGGTTGCGAGACAAAACTTTACGTGTTTAAGCTTTGTATACCACGTTCTTAGCACGTCATTTAACTCTACTGATTTTCGATTTGGACATTATGATACCTGTGATAACCCAAGTTAATACGTTCACGGTAGTACAGAGGTCAAGACTAAATAACTGAAAAAAAATTAAAAAAACTGAAATTAAAAAATTTCAGTTTTTAATTATATTCTCTTCTATATTTTGCAAGATATGGCACCTAAATTTTGTTTTTTCATCATGACAGCAAGTTGTCAGGCCAAGGAAACACTTGTCAAAACTCAGGGCATAAAGTGCGAATTATATTTTGTGATGGTTAGCGTATTGATCTATCGCTAACCTGACCAACAACCTCACAACGTTGCAATCTCCAGAAATTTGCAATACATCTTATCATTTTTTTGCCCGCTCAATAATTTACAACACATAATATGAATATCATAATAGCTAAACTGTAGTCAGAACACAAATGTTGGTTTATTTTTAAACGCCAGTGTATGTGAACTGTGGGCAGTTAATACGTTCGTTCCAATTAGCATACGCTATTATCTCATTAACAGTGCATAGACCACGCTTTCCTAAAAATTTACCAATGGTACTGTGATCTAGTTCTTAAAAAGTTAAACCTTAGAATCTAGACGAAATTTAACTTCAAAGAAAACGCTTTTAGATATCACAACTTGTTCGTTAATTATTTCAATGTTATATCCTTGAACTCTGTAACACTTTTCGTTTGTCTGTCATCTCGAGCCACAATCATTATATCAATAATCACCAAGCAGATTTTGTAGTTTTACTATTCGGTGACTTGGACGATTAAAATTCCGTTGGATCGTTTAAAATTGTACAGGTTTATATTTTAAACTTGGAATAAAAAATTACAGAAATCGTTGAAGTGAATATATTTCTTTTTTACCGTAAGAGCAATAACTGACTTTATTCTGGTTTCTGGTTATATGTAGCACCAGTATCGTAGTCGAAATAAGGCTGTTGCGCCAGCGTCATAGAGCACAATTAAATAAGTATATCTATATACGCAAAGAAATTGCATGCTCTTAGTGCTCTTCCAGCTATTGATCTGTCACAAAATTACATGTAGTAACTTTTGATTCGTTAACTTGAACATAGCTTTAAAATGCTTGGGCATATTTGAGCTTCTCTTTGTTAACTACTTCATAAGCTGGGTCACACTAGGGCGTGGTTTTACTGTTTTTGTCTTTTTTATAGCTTGGTCATTGGGTCATAACCAAAAAACCCTGGGACAGATTTAAGTCATTTTTGTTGAGTATTGGGTTACCCAACGGAATGTTTTTCTATTTTTCTATTTTTCATTTTTTTCTAGCTTGGTTATCTGTTCATGACTTTTGAATTCTAATGCAGATTTAAGTTGAATTTTTCCGTTGAGTACGTCATAAGCTGGATTACCTAAGGGATATTTTCTTTTTCCTTTTTCTTTTTTACTCTTTCTTCTTCATTCATTTTTCTCCTTGGTTATTGGGTCATATCTTTTAAACCCCTGGATTATGTTCATCGTTTTGTTGGGTACCTCATAAACTGGGTTGCACAACGGTATGTTTTTCTTATTTTTCTTTTTATTGTTTTTTCATTTTTCCCAGCTCGCATGTTTGGTCATAACTTTTGAACACTTCGATTTATTTGGTTATTTATCTTTTTATGCTGTGTATCTCATAGGCTGATTTATCCAAGTTTGTGTGTTTTCTTTTTTATTTTGACTGTTTTTAAGGTTGGTCATTAGGTCATAACTTTTAAACCCTTGAATGGGTGGTGTAACATTTTTGTTGAGTACCTCGTGAGCTTCGTAAGGATGTGTTTTTTCTTCTCTTTTCCAATTTTTTATTGTACCTCATTAGCTGCTTAAGGGTATGTTTTCATTATTTCTTTTATATTTTTTCTTTTTTCAGCTTGGATTAATGCAGCGTTTACATTATAAAGGACCCCCGATTTGAAACGTTTGTCCTCCCTCAGTGTCTCTGCCACCATCAAATATATGGTGTCTTTGACAATATGGTTTTTGTGATTGTTTTTTCAGATAGTATACATAGGTAGTGTAGTGTCGATAATAGTACGGTGTAGACCACACCATAAAATTTATATGCTGTTAGCTACGCCATGCTTTATTTACACGCCATATATAATGTGTTTGTGGATGGTGTCTTTGACACTGTCAGTAATAAACAATAGTTAAATTTAGCCACTATAATTAAGTTGACGGTGTCTGGTACACCATCTCCTGCATTCTATAGTGTATGTGTATACCGTATGCCACTGGATGGTGTGGTCTAGACCATTGGGGACAAAACTGTCACATGGGTGGTTCTTTATAACGTAAACGCCGCACTAGATGTGTTTAGGTCACTGGATTACTGTACATTACAAAAAGGTACATTTTGATTGATTTCCTCAAAAATTCATAACTGGTTTCCCCATACGAGAAAAACCTACAATGAGGGGACACCGTTTATTTTGGTTAAACTTTGAAAAGCTAGAGTATCATTGGGTCACAATTTGATTGCCTTTCGGCATGGTTCTGCTTCATTCTTTTTTATTGTGGTGTCTAAATGCCTGCTTTTCATCGAGAATGTAGGTGCGTTGTTAACTTAATTCCACCTAAGGCCATTATGTGTGAAGGCCAGCGCTGTCACAAAGTCAGTGCCATCGAATTGAACGAACGTGTCACGGGATCGAACGCAGTAGTTTGGTTTTGCGCTAATATCACTAATTGCTAGTGAAGAAATTCAAATATATTTTATGATAAACCTAGCAAAAATAATTAATTCCCTTGAAACTGGCTGATAAAGTTCTATGCTAAAGCCATAAATATACGTGTATTGCACCAAATAGCCAGCTTAAACATGTTATATATGCATATTTGCGTATAAGACCTGTTCCGAAGTAATTGTCATTGGTTTTTACCAATAGGGTCTTTTCAGCTGAATATAAAAATATAAATGCTTTAACAGCTACATAAGCTGTCATAGATTTGATGTTCCCTATCCATATATCCAAAGCTTCAAACATCTGGTGCGGGCTGTTCGTTGCAAATGCACCAAGTTCATCAGATTCCATGTGACGCCAATTAATAACAAGACAAACATTTTTAGTCGTTTTATTTAATGATAGTAGATGAAAAACAAGCGGTTTTATCTCCCCCCAACCGAAGGCCGAGGTCGGCGGCGGCTCGGTTTATGTTGGGTATTACTGTTTCTTATATGTATATATGTATAAGTATATATATCTACTGTACATGCACATAAATATACATATGTTGTATAAGTCTGTACACAAATATATGTGATCATACTCAAATACAAATACTTATGGAGTCAACAAAATGACACCTGGTTATATGCATAAATGTCTACTGCACATGAATATGTTCATACATACCCACATATAACCGAACTTATGCGAGCGAAATGAGAAAGCGGTTCGGTCGTACCCAGGGTCATGTCGAACTAATATAGTCTACCGTAATTTTTTCGCTTTTATTCATAAATATAAATATAGACACAACAAAACTTAACTTATAAAAAGTACCTATAATATTATCAAACAACATCTTCATTCATTACCTATGCTTGGCACCATACTGATGTACCAATTGATGCTTTCTTTGCAGCGCATGAACTAAATGGTCATAGAAGAAAGCTGTTATTACCGTGTACCCGTCCGTAACTGCACAAAATATGTATCCAGCTTTTCCTGTACATCCTTGATAACCGTTAACTTTGTCGAACATTTTGAAGTATTCCACTCGATTATCCTGTCGCGTGAAACGTTCGTCACCATCGAATAATGTTTCGATGCTTACCTCGTAATAATCGATAAGAAGAGAGTTGCCTGGAACTTGCGATTTGGTGTAACCACGCTTAAGGTACTTGCTAAGACGCAGAGACATGACCGACCGCTCTAGATAAAAGCAAATATAAGACAGTGATAAAAATTTATGATGCTTCCTATTAAAAGGCTTCATCCCTGAAAATGGAATCATTGGCCAGCTTAACGGTTACCGTTATGTTTTTTGATTTTTATTGAATAAATTCACTGTATCACTATTATACAACGCAAATATGTTAGGATACACACAACAAAATTACAGAATGTATAATCAAATGAATGTTCTGTTTTCTTTTTGTTCTTCGTTATGAATTCTGCGATTATGCGTTATGAATACAACGATCAAATTTGACCACGTTCTTTTTCCAGTAAGCTATTTCTCCTAGAAAATAAATCTTCCGCCTGTAATCTAGTCGCATGGTTCACGTATGTTCATAGCAATATGTCGTTAACTAAGGACTATATTCAAGCCGTAAGTTGCCAAGTGTTTCATGAAGTTTGCTCCAATACAATGGTCGCTGAATTTATATTCGCGATAAACACCAAGCACCCGTACCAATATAAGTCCATGTTGATATAGGATTAATAAGTTCATAAACAAATGTTCAAATCGATCAAATAAACAAACAAACCATTTGTGCCATGTATTTGAGATTTCCCTGTGGTTAAAGCGTCGTAGATTTGACGTCACTTTGTTCACCCATTTAATATCGTAATCAATTGCCAGGTTCATGGATTCGCTCGATCCGTTTGTGCTATCGTAAAAATATAATTGATCCGACCGCACTTTACTACTGAGATTTGATAAAGGTTTTTCATATATCGGTATGCAAACAATGCACCATAAATACTCGTTTATCAATTTATTTCCAGCATTACTATTATTTCTACTAACTCCATTTTTATGACAATTTGTTCCACACCCGTTTGCTTTAATATTTAGTTCTACTGTAATTTCTCCCATTACGGAAAATACTAAAGCTTTTGCTAACACTTTAAAGAAATCACTGGAAAGCCTAAATTGTCCATACGGTTGGTTACAAATATAATCACAATCGCCGATGAACTTTGCTTAAATCAATACTAAATATCTGGTTGTCTGCATTTTATTTGAATTCAATATATGTCAAACACAAGTTTTCTACTCTACCATTCAACGCATATAAAGTATCATAATCATTCTCAAAGCATTGCTTGCTTTAAATGGAAATGATATATTGCACACGTATCTATCATCATTCATAAATATTGTAAACAATCCCATGTCTTTTAAACTCAATTTAAATATATTCATTTTATTTGAACCAACATAAACTTCTGGTCTAAATGTAAATTCGTCGTGGTAAAGTTCTGTTGAAAAATGTCCAATCTATATCCTGTAAACCATGATTTACCTATAATGTTTGTAACACATACCTGATTGCGAGGAATTGAAGTCCTGAGCTATGTAGAATTTTATCCTGACAATCAAGAGACTGTTTTGTTAATTTTGATTTAGGTATGTATAATTTTAATTCATTAATTGGTACTAAAAGTTTGTCTGACTTATTACTCTGTAATATCTCTGACGGTGGATTCTTGTAAATTTAAACTCTGGTCGGGTTTTAGACGGAATGTACTTTGGTTGCAATTGTGCGTCCCCGATTACTGCAAAATAATGCTCACATTTTTATGGCGCCAAAGATTGAGCCATCCTAGTTTGCGTTATTATCAACAGCATCATCAAACATGTAAGTTCCCTCCGGGTACTTTAAGCATTCTACCAAATATTGTTTCTGTTACTCTGCGCTCATGTGTAGCTTGTGTACAGTACGCACACTATCCAAGTAAATAGTTTTTATTATATGTTATGTGTTCAATTTTCATCTCAACTGACGAAAAAGAGCATTTCCAAACATATTACATGGTGTTAGCTTTGAATTTAGATCTTGAATGGGTTCTCCGCTCGTTTTGTAATTTGAAAGTCAATATAAGCAAAGATACTAGATGCATCAAATAAATATAAAGTACTATCTCCAATTTTGAAACGAACTGAATTGTCCGTATCGCTGGTTGGTAAAGCTATTTCACAAACAACTGCTTGGTAGCGTTGAAGTGGTTTCTTTCGTTTCCGACCCTTTTCAAGGCTTTTCATCTTCTTTGGTGGCACCGCCTTTAATAGATTTGTCGAGTTAAAACACAATGTAACGCCATCTTGGATGCTGTATAAGTAAGTACCTCAACCTTTTTAAGAACTTTATTGAAAATCCCAAACGTAGAGTTATTTTTGCATCTTTAAAAAGTTTACTTCTTTAAATTCTGAATCCAAAGTTTGAAATTGCGATACTTTTACATTATACAGTTATTTATACATTTACTTATTACTTTACATTTACTTATATACTTATACATTTACAGTTATTCAAATAAAAACTCATTGTGTTCTTGCCACCACCGCTAGTTATAACATGTGACAAAGGTTTGTATTTTTCCTTTAGTAACACCTCTTTCACAAACAAACTCATTAAATCATGAGTTTACGCTGGTCAAGCTTCACAAATTTTTTCCAATATATCTTCTATTTTTAAATGTGAAACTTCAAACATAAAAAATCTTGAATTTCTGGGAATAATATAATCTCTGCATGATTTAGTAAGTGACCATTAGCGCGATCACAACGTGCGCCAGAAGTAAACTCAATATCGGAACTAAATACATTTGGAAATGATAACAAGCTATCTTTTGTTTAATATCTTCGTTATTATGTTAATTATTTCCTTGTCTTGTTGGAGAAATATTCAATAACTCCGGATATATATTAATATACTTGTCTGGTTGCTCACTATGTAACACTTTTACTTGTGTAGCGACAAGCTTCGTTGAAAAATCATTAATCGATTCGCTCAAGTCATAAAGAATTAAAACTTCCATAATTTATGATAAGGGTTTATAGATGCATTTTAGGAATATTACACATCATATTACAAGATAGATAAAAATCATTTACACATTTCTATCCATTTAGTACTGCATTGCCGGTACTGAAAACTACACTAAAGCTACGCTTTTATTTAGGGAGAGTTTCATACTATTGCGCATTCGGTTTCATACACTAAAATATGTGATCTAATTTTATCATAGATATGTTTTAAATTTATAGTTATAACACTTCTTAAAATGCAGCTATATTTACGACTCCGGGTTCAAATCCTGAGCAGCATCTATAAATAGATATATTTAACATTTCTCTCACTGTATTTACGAATATATTTCTTTAGCATTTTGATCTTGCCCTAGCCAAAATCAATCTTGCCCTAGTCAATAACACTGTGCCTGTAGGATCAAATTTCCAAATTCCCCTGTGATGCGTAACATTTAATCAAATCCATCAAATTTACACAATAAATATAGTAAATCTACATCCGATGTTAGAAGATATAGTCATATTATTTATTTTGTTTCGTTTTTAACCTCATCTATTGTCCGCCCAAAATGTTCTGTCCCTGGCACTACTCGTTGAACCGTAGATACGTTTGCTGATACTCCAATGCTTATCCCATTCCGATGACTCCGCTATATGTGCATTTGGTTTCGATGATTGCCGCTCGTGCATGTAGTAGTTGTAACTTTGCTCGTAATTTCATTTTCATTACCGACACTGAATTTTCGTACCATTTATCCGCAAAAAAATTTCTGATTTTACTCCCGAGTTTCTTTTGTTGGGATAGTTTGAACGTTAACATTATCGCTTTGTATCATTCAATGTCATTGAAAAAGTCCCTTCTCACTCTGGATGCATTGGTAGGCACAGTAGTATTTGACACCGATGATTATAATTCTTGCCGTATTGAAGTTGCTGAAGACTCTTCATCCTTCCTGATTGAAATAATACGAGTGGTGCGCCGTCCATTGTCGAACAATACTTAATGTGCTCCATTACCCTTTTAATACCACTTGTTGTAAAACAATTTTAAAAATTAATGAAACACAACCAATTTTGATGATACCAAATGTAAATTGATCAAATTCTGAGTATGAAAGTCTTTATATAGTCGCTTGATCGATTTTGATTAGTTAATACTTTTTAAGAACAAAGTGTTCTCCATTTAGTATTATGTTTCATAGCTAAACTTTTTCTCTCCTACCAAACACTGAAATAGATACGCCACTGAGCAACGTTTCAGATTTTTATACAAATCAAGAAATCTCGGTGGAGAAACATTGACATCATATATAATGTTTTTGAGTAAATCGGATATGTTGGAGCGAGCTATTCTATTTGGATAATTAATTTGTTTATTACCTTTCAACTACAAAATTTTTTATATCGTTTAACATTAGTTCATATATCATCGAGAATTGAGCGCTGTCATTCGCTTGTAAATTTTGCTCTTTAGTTTATATGTGCATTACTCCTGTGTTTGCTATGTTATTTTTAAAAGGTGCAACTCATGAATACTTTGAAAAGCAATCAATTACAAAATGTAAGTACTTGTACCCATCATTATAATTTGCTAGTTTCGACATGTCAGCTAAATCAGCCTGAAATAAGTCTCGTACACCTTTAACAACAGTACGACTACTCTTAAACTTATGTCTTCGACGTTTGTGCATTGTGTAGGTTTCATGTGCTCATAACCATTCCCGCACTTCTCGGAGTTTCACCTTTACATCCACTTTTCCGAGCCTCACGGTAAAGCATCACTATCGTTGCAAAACTATCAACATTATAGTTGCATCGTAACAAAGTGTTTTATTCATCGTATAGATAATAATAACATAATTAACCGCTAAATAGCATAGTGAGTTGATATCGATGAAAAGTAGTCTGAACCGATCACCATGTAACTTACATATACTTGTAGTGCAATCCGTACATGAGTGCCTTCGACAAATTGTGAACTGTGAAGCCAATGTAGATGGATTTGCGTAGCTTCACCGATTTCGATGTATTTTGACTGCTACCAAGTCTTCGTTAAATACAGAGGGCTTTAACTACCGAGGGTTCGCCAGCAATTTTGCGTATCTCTGCTCATTCGTCACTTAATAAATATCCACGTAGCCCCTCACAGTCTCCATAGCTTTACAGGAGACTGTATTGTATAAAAGCTTATAGGTCTTTTCCAAAGACACTACACGCTATCTTTCACATTTCAATGTTGAAAGTGATGTAAGGTTCTATTTCAATGTAATGCTTATATAGGATTAAAGCAGGTCAAAATGATGATCTACCTTGGCATACGTCTTGATAAGTTTGAAACATATTATTTTGTCAAAATCGTGTACTTTAATATAATGCTAATCTAGCTGAAATATGTGTTTATTATTCTCAGGAAAAGTGAACATAACGGAATCGCCGACACGTTTAGTTAATCAAATTTGATAATTCGGAAAAATTATACTTCAAGTACGAGCTTTTTCCCAGCCTGAAATAGTGTACCACCCTTCCAGATATGTTTCCTACTCAAAAAAAATATACCATTCTTGCGGGTGTGTTCCCCATTTGAAAATAATATACCACCATTACAGCAGTGTTTCACAGTCGCAAATAGTGTACTCTATTACGGGTATGTGTCCTACTCAAAATTAATACACCACCCACAAGAGCGTGTTCCCATTCGCAAATACTTTAAATTCATTAAAACTGTATTTTCCGGTCGAAAATAATGTAACCGTTTACGGGAGTGTTTCGCAGCCTAAAATAATGTACAACCTATACGAATATGTCTCCTACTCGAAAACAATGTACCATCCTTACGGGTATGTTTCATAGTCGAAACGATATACTACCTTTATAAGGATGTTTCCTTATCGAAAATAGCATAAACCTTACGGGTGTGTTTCCTAGTTGAAAATCATGTACTGCCTTGACGGGCGTCTTTCCCAGTCTAAAATAATATACCGCCGTCAAGGGTGTGTTTCCTAGTTGAAAAATAATACTCCCGTTACAGCTCTGTTTCCTAATAGAAAATAATATAGCACCCTTATGGATGTGTTTTCTAGTCCTAAATAATATACCACGCTTATGGCTGTGTTTCTTAGTCGAAAATTATATACAAACCTTCCGGGTGAGCTTCCTAATTGGAAATAATATATCCTTAAGGGTTTGTTTCTTAGTCGAAAATGATATTGCAGCGTTGCAGGTGTGTTTACAAGTAGAAAATATGCGCTACTTTGGCTTGCGTGTTTGATACTAGAAATAAATGTGTATTCATTAAACTCGTGCTTTTCCGTATGAAATAATATATGTCAATAAACTGACGCGTTAGCTATAACTGATTTGTTTTCTATTTTTAATATAAAATAAATTTTGCAAAATCACTGCCTTCAGAACAAGTTTCGTACAATTAAGGTCGATAAAATACACAAGACCATAAATTATGCATTTGCCTAATAATGTTCTTGCAACGACAATTATATACCCATGACAACTCAATCCACCGCGGATTGCACTGTTGTAAATATCACTATATACTATATGTATATAAAAAGTATAAATCAAATAGATATATATATCTGAATAATGTGATAACATATATAAATTTTATTTGTATACCACATAGAGTATATTATATAATCTGTGATGGCTTTAATATGATCGGCTTGACAGCCGATATATATATTGTGGGAGCTAGACCAGCCCGCAGTATGCAACTTCTGTATATAGCCTGCTTATGCGAACATCTATCACTTCGTTAGTTAGCTAAACGCAACATTTACTCCGTACTCAAAGATAATATACACTAGGAAACGATAGGTAAAAGGATAAAGATGCAATTGGCACTAGGTGACAATCCTGGTGTTTATGCCGAAGCATTGTGTGCAGGCTGGCCGTGATCATTGCCCATTACACCACCCATCATCTTATCCGCCTAGACCAAAGTCTAGTACCTGTTTAACGCATAGGTACTGCGTAGCAATTGTGGCTGAGTCCCTTGCCCAAGGAGATTAGCGCGACACTGGGTTCGAACTCCCGACTTCACGATTTTGAAGCAGGCGCCCTAACCACTCGGCCACATCTGCCACACTAGGAAACGATGCTACCTTTGATTGTATGAATGGGTGAGTACTTAGATGTCATATTGCACCTAATTCATCATTGATTTTTTCTTTTTAATATAAGAAAGCTGATTTTGGGCGGAGATGACTTAATTCTGTTGTTCACTTAAATTTTGGAAAATATACATGCTCAGCAAAATTTTAATGTACGTTTCAGAAGTGCCATACCTGTTGAAATGATAAAGTTAAATGCCCATTTTCGATAAAATGACCGGGTCAAAATAACCTATTTTCTATCAGGTTGATTTAATTTTGTTATTGGCATCTGTGTAATATAGAAATGGATTGACGTATACGGTTCAATCTTCCGCAGAAAATGTTGTGCCCCTATGTAATATTGTATTGCCAACTATCATTGCACATCGTGCGCTTATATAGAAAAATACACAATTTTTATATTAAAACCACAACTATATAGAAAAGAAGCCCAATCAGCAATGTTGTTTTGTCGCAAAGAATTGTTCCCTAGTTGTGCGTTTTACTACAGTAGGATATGTTAAAAGTAAAGGTACGACGCTGTCGCAGTCAAAACAAATCTTCACCCGCTTATTGACTTCTAGAGGCGATTCATTGGCAGATTTTGTTACATGGCTAGGCATCATGATAGCTAGATTTCATTATCTCGTAATATATACAGCATTTGTTTCTGCTTATTTTGATTTTCGAATAGTATAATTAATGTGCAATTTTATGGAGCGATTTTGCAATATAGTTGGGATATCGCTAACCAACGTGCCTCTGTGTTATAAATTCGAAAGAGAATTTATTTCCACTCACTTGTCTGATGAAATACCAGACGAAAATATGTAATTGCAAGCGCGGACACGCAGACAACAAGGTGAAAAACCTAGCCTGTTCTGGCTAACCACGACAACTATTTATTATTATTCGAGTTAACATACCCATGTTTTACTCACCGTAGGTCATTACTAGAAATTGCCATATTTTTAGAGGATGTAATGAAGTTTCTTTTACTGGTTCGCAAAATACATGGTTTTGGGTGTACAAAACGAAACTGATTACCCGAAGGATATGCTTGCGCGTGCACAACAGATCTTAAGGACAAAACGCTCTTGATATCTTCACGCATATATCGCTGAAACCAAGGTGTTAGTCTATCTTAATGTATAAACACGATATTTGTTAAGACATGAAATACTTAAACTTAAAAATGATGCGATTCCTGTTGCGTGCACTTCCAGACAAAAAAATACGTTTAAATTTTTACTTTTACAAAACTAGCAATACCTATGCATTGTATTTTCAATGTGTTTGACTGAAAACGAACGTATCTTTTAGCATTAATAATGACCAGCTATCACGATTAATAATGACCAACTATATATGTAGGCATATAAAATGCTTAAATTAAAAAATGATGCGATTTCTGTTGCGTGCACTTAAAAACAAAAATACGCTTACATTTTTACATTTACAAAACTAGCAGTACTTATGCATTGTATTTTCAAAGTATTTGACTGAAAACGAACGTATATTTCAGTTTTGATAATGACAAACTATCATGATATTAATGTTAGCAATGATAATGTTACTAACAATTATGCCAATAAAACCAATAGTGCCAACTATGATTTCGGTATAAATTCCAATCAGCAGTCAACTCTCGCGCAGCAACGCTTCAATAGTCAACGTAATAATAATGTTCCAACAACACTGGACTGGATAATGATAGCTGTAATTCTAGCTGTTTTGGCGCTAGTTATACTTGCTCTTAACTGGTGTCTCCTGCGTGGATCTTCAAGCGCCGGTGCTGCCCTCATTCAACGAACTTCTACCGCTTCCCGGTACTCGAGACGTCCGCTAACTCAGTCCGTGTGTGTTCGACAGGATCGGCTAACTAATGCTGAACCAGTTGTAGCTGTAAGAAGCAGATCGGATTCGAGCTATTTGCCAATACCTCCAGTTGATAATTATAACAATTATCAGTTTGCATTGCGAAATAACAGCAATCAAATGCCAAACAATCAAATAACAATGTCGAGAACCGTATCTCTTGGAAATAGCGTAACAGTGTCAAATGGAAGACGAAATAGTTGATGTTTTATCTGGTGTTGGTACTTAAGACAAAGTGCTGCTGATGTTTTCGAAATTATAAAATAATTCACTAAACCCACCAGCGTAGCAAACAGAACAAATGGTATCAATGGGAGTAAACATATAATGTTAACATTAACGGTGCTAGATTTTACCCAAGGCGTCTGAACATATTAATTCGATATCAAACTGGATTCTCCTTAAAATGAAAGATAAACATAAAACAAGGGTGAGAAGTTTTAAGGGCGTGTTTTAAAAGTGCTTTGAACAATTATAAGCCATCACTTTGCAAACAATACCTATATAATAATCGACAAAGTTTAGCAAAATGTTGTTTAACAAATCTTAGAAACGGACTTGTTGAATACTTCAAAGCAGTGTTGCCATCGGACATTGTAACTTCTAATCCAAGCATCTCGTGAATTTCGCTCCGATTTAGCACACCGTGTCTTCTTGCAGTGTTATTCACAGTGTGCGGTATTATTTCATCAACATTCATATGTCCTAGACACAAAAACGAGAATAAAAAAATTACACACCACAGTTGACTAATAAATCACATTAGTTAGCTACAGACGGTGTTCGTTACAGTTAGTTCGCGCCAAATTGGTAGCTAAGGACGTGTACGACACTGTAAAGAAAAATGCATTTGCTAGGTTTGTGTCGTACACCATTGCCAATCGATTTACAGTATGAGTGTCACCCTGAATGTCTATTCGATAGGGTCGCGATTACAGTGGGACACAAGTTTCAAAGAGCTTGGACATTATAACGTGAACACCGCATAAATCAAAAAATATCTATATCGGCCTGTTTTATGACAATTTTTTTTAATTTTTTTGGGTTCACAGTGTAACGAAATGGGTTAAAAATTAAGGCTTTAGGTTAACGCTTAGGCTTTTTAAATATAAATGGCAGTAAACTTCTTAACCTATGAACAAATCGTGGCATTCAACTGAGCTCGTCAACGCGGCTCCCATGATATGTAAATTTATACAGTTATCGAGAAATTTTTTCTAAAAATTTTGGGTTCCAAGGGTGCTGTTCTATTGAAGACCCTAATTTTGGTTATAGTTTGTTAATTGGTAATGAGGAGTCTGATTTTTTTGATTTGTGCAGTTTACTTGGCCTAAACTAATCAATTATATACCAGCTTGTTTAAAAATTTTGCGTTTCATATGTCTTTATGGCATAAATGCACAATTCTATTCGTGTTAAAAAATTAAGAGAAATCAGCTATAATATTAATATCACCTTAACAGCGGTATCCATGTGCAAACACTCCGGGACGTTCATATTTTAGGCTGCTGATTTAATATTTGCGCTTGAGGGAGACCAAATTCAGGATATCATCACAATTTGCTAAATTTCGAGGCTTGATACACGCCGAATACTTAGACATCGAAATCGAATAGTGTGGCAGCATGGCACCGTGGCCCTTCGGTACGCCCGTGCAATCACGGTGACAGAACCGTCAGCTTAGGATATTTTGCAAAATATGTAACTTAAGCTGGTAGTGTCTAAAACTTCTTTATCGATTAAACTTATTTTATATAAGTTGTATTTTAAGTAGTTCACTGGTAGATCACTGTTATCACCCTAAGATCAGTACGGAGCACGTGTCGTTAATTAGTGCAGCGGTAATATTAATATCATCTGAAATGTGGCTTTCAAGTGCGAAACCCGGCTACAGAACCGGCACTCTAGGAAAAAATTAAAATCTGCAAGTTAAACTGTTGTCGTCTAAAAGCGCTTTGAACATTGAATCTTATTTTATATACATATTATTTTTATGTAGTTCACTCGTTCTTACTGGTAACCATGTATATATAAATACTGTTTCATACAACTTGTAGCATAGAAGAGCGTTAACACAGCTTGTTTAGTGCAAATAAGCAAGTATTTGAGACATAGTCTGCAAAGTGCGGCATTCACATCAATTTGCGTTTATTGACTACATAATCTTTGGAACCGGGCATGCCAAATACATCAAAAAGCTGGCACGCTGGTTTATAGAAAGTTTCATGTCAATATCTATAAATTGATGCAAGTGGTATGCCACCATGTACAGATTGGTGCAACCGACATTAATTTATGTTGACACTGGTGCAACTGGCATGGGCTTTAAAATGGATCTATGACGCCTGAAATGAACAAAAGCGACCATATATCTGTAATCGACTGAGATATCTGTGTGATATTGAATTCATATTGCAGAGTAAGTAAAGCTTTAAGTATCCGCTGTAACCTGTAAAAAACGCAGTTTCTTTTAAGGTGATTATCTATGTTTTATTTTTGGGTCTTCATTGTATATTTAGCAAAACTGGGGAAAGTTATTAACTTTTGAAAATGTCGACACTCAAGCCCTTCCCTACCCTTTTACGGTCCCTGCACCCCCCTCAGCCCTGCTGAGACCATCTGTCCCTGACACGATGAAATATGAAAACTATATCTGGCCTACATAGGAAACCATCAATATACACGTCCTTGTTACTAATTCGATAGGAGCTATGATCGTTTTATTTATCAGTCTTCGAATATATTACATAATTTCAACGTTTTTGATTGCTCGCTACAATTTCCCAATCAGATAAAAGAGACAAATATGTGCAGACTTTCGGTGAACATAGCACACATAGCTGCTGCAATACGCATTATATCATATCTAATATCCCCATGTGCATTATATAATGCACTCATCAGATGCAGCCACAAGATTAGTGAAAGTCCTAGTTAAGATTTAGAAATTACAATTTCACTTCGTACTTCGATTGATATCAAATTGTTTTATCAATAGAACTTTTATTAACAAAAAATGGTAGCACATAATTAAAAAACCATATATAAGCCATCATGCATACTTATGCATCTACTTCAATAATTTAGTAAAACCGTGTATCATAGACCACATACATTGTTATAGTTATAGTTGTATAAGTGTTTTACGATATATACTGCAGGAAATAAAAATAAATATGCAAACATGATCTTGTATCAGCATCAAATATGCACTTTTGGTTATATATAATACCAATGATCATGATGTCTTTTAATAATCGCCTGAATAAAACATACGATGTGTGTTCCTTTAAAATATGGCCTGATTATTACCAAGATCGATATCCTACAGCGGTATTAAACTTAATAATTGCCTTTATCAGTTACACCTTAAATATAATAGATAAACCGAACGCGCTACCACAAATGACTTATTGTAAGCCAAAATAAAGCTTTAAGCCCATCATATATGAGCATATTATATACATATATTCATACAGGGCTCGGCACGCGATTCCCATGGGTGCGAGAGCCTTTCAAATTTTGGGTGTGGTGACACGAAAATTGAAAGGCCAGTCGTACGGCAGCCCAGTCTTTCGAAAGGTGTGTGCGCCAAAATCTGTTGCTTCGCCCGTGTATTTATATTTGTTAATGAATACATATAATGTTAATATGTAGTGAATCACATATAGTATAAATATTGGTAAATTTATACTTGACAGTTCAAACAAAGTAGGCTCAATAAGCAACTAGTAAAGGTCCACACTACGCAAAGTATTCAATCTATATTTCACAGCAGACTGTTGCATGTTGACGGTATTACGCCATATGTATGCATAGCAATATATAATGTATAAATTTTCTAACATTCTGTACATGCGAAGATGCAATCTTTCTTACCTACAGCTAGTGGCTAGTTGTTCGGAACATTGACATAATCACTAGCTTGAAAGTGGTGGTCGGAAAAACAATAAAATTACGAGGTGGAAAGGGTGTTGTCAATTTGAAACGTTTTGAACAAATGCGGAATGAAAGCAGGGCTAATAACTGAATACCTCAACTAAAAGTTCTACGACCAATTAGTTGATACATAGCTAAAATGTTACAAGTCGAAAATGTTTTTTGTATATGCTACAACAAGTATATACACTGGTGACTTGTCTAGGCTAAGTATTTGAATTCTGAGTGTATAAGACGCAAATGTTAAACATAAATTATCACCGAACATCGTATGGCGATATTTAGGGCTTTAGTTACCGTGCAAAATGATTGATTGATTGATTGATTGATATTTATTATGGACGTGTAATCATTTTCATGTATATAGAGTCTCGCGGACCCATTTTAAAAGTCATTTCATATGCATGATTGTACAGATGCTCTTATTTGAGTTGCATCACTTGTAGATATAAGAATGTCACTTGCACATATATAGGTCCGTCAGATCTGGGGATCAAATGTCAGATCCCGGGATGGGGGCTCCGGGGACAGACCCTACCCGAGGACCTTCTTTATGCTTGAGTCCGATTTAGATGAGTACACCAAGGTTGTTCTTTTGCAAATACATGTGTTGATTCGAGCATAAATTCGCATTCACTAATATGCGAATACCAATGGCGAAAATTTGCATTTGTCCGCTCTGAATCTGCGGTTGTCCGCGTAAAAATTTGTGCATTTCGAGCTTCGTCAAATGAAATTCTGTATCAGGCAGCAATGTTTGTCATCTATTTGTGTATTGTGGGTTAAAAGAATAATGTGGGTTGTAATAACTTTTTCACTTGTACACGGTCAGCAAAATGCGATGCTAAATCGCAAAATAGTAGTCGCAAACAGTCCTACGCGTTGCAGCATCGCAAATCGTGTACGCGTAAATAAGATAAAGCTTAGATTTGTTCGCGTTATTCGCTTTTACTGTCCTCAACTGACTTGACAAAAGAACAACCCACATGTACGCACCTAAACTGGACTCACACAATATTTTTGCCAATTTTAGCGCTATTTTTTATGTTTCGCCATAATTTTGCTGAACTCTTCCTCGCGAGTTTTGTGTGGGAGATTGTCTTTGGAGCCATTTGGCGGCGGGGAGTAAATATGGCTTGATGAGGGTCTGACGCCTAGGGGTGTAACCTCTCCTGCTATATCTCCTGTCGACACATATGCACTTGCACCAACATGTAGATGGTATTATACCCGTTGCACTAACTTGTAGGAGGTGCACGTCATTTTGCACCAATTTATAGATATTGGCGTGACACTGTCTACAAGCAGAGTGTAACTGGCATGCCAACTTCCTCAATTTGCTGCATTTGGCATACCAATTTCTAAAGGGTGTATAGTCGATGCGTGCAAACTAACGTCAATGCTGAAAAGTATCACAAACAGTATGGTCATTGAAGGCAAATGAAGCTTCGCAACTTTCACATATGCATGAGTAAACTTTAGGTGCGCGCCCCTGCCAACCCTCCTAGCATTAGCAATAATTGGCGATCGCTTGTTCGGTGTAACAATCATCCGTCAATATACAAAATAATTAAATTGATGTGTTGGGTAATGGTTGGGTGTTGGGCCATTCAAAAAGTCACTTAATATTGTACTATTAACAATTAGTTCAAAAATATTTTGTAACCGATGTGACACCGTGACATTTGCACTGAAAAAATTTAATTTTGTTATCAAACACAAATCCTATCTTTAATATTTTAAAAGTTTCACATAAACTGTGATGTTTCCGAGCTATATGTATCATAATTAACAAAACGAAATGTGTTGCCGAGACAAAAAATACGAAATGCGAGTTGCCGCGATGTGTGCTGTGAAATGAATTAGTGGCTAAACATCATAAGATGCATCGTATTTGCGCATATAAATTGCCCTGTTTTGCACTGATTTGCTCTGTGTTCGCGAAGTAAAATATTTTAATTTAGAATTGGTTATGCAATGACTGTTTTGTTCTCTAATATCGAAAATGATGCAACACGTGGCAGCTTAAGTTTACTCATGCAACAGATTGTTAGGCATCATTTACCTTAAGATGTCAGCGGCATGGCCGAAATTTGTCACAGTCTGATACAGCTCGAAAGCCCTACTTGGTTAGCTTCCATTAGCCAGTGTGACATTTTTGGGCTGAAACAGACCTTGCAAATATATTAGCTAACTAATAGTAAAACGGGGCTGATATATTGTCATAAGGGCCGGAATCGGCTCTAAAAGCTATAAATATACGACGACAATGAAAAATCGCGAAAAAATGGAAATTAGTGATACATATGATGATATATTCATAAAATATCCTTCCAGTTACAAAAACATAATTTTAATGTATGAAGGATTTTTCAAATATTTTACATTCTACATTTTTAAATGTTTTACATAGCTACTAGATTGGCTTGTAAAAGGCGCTTAAACCAAAATTTTTAAAATAGCGATATTTACGTATTTTACCTGCATTTATGCGTCTTGCTTTAATTACTACTAATCTTGCCTTTTAGCCCTACAGCTAAATATTTTTCCTGTAACACAAACTGTTAAACTGAATGTAATAAATATTTTTTCAGTAGTCATCAAACCTTGAGACATGGCCACTCCTAGCTCGTACAAACATATTAGCATAGCCTAGTTGTTTATTTTATTTATGAAAAGCCAGATGTGGCTGTGCCTTTTTGTCACTACCCGGAATTGGCTCTGTGACAGACTCCGGTCCTAGGTACACACATCTTGAGATAAATGATCCATTAGATCGTAAAATGAAGTAGAAAACGTACTAGAAATTTATTTTAATCACTCTGTAAAAGTATTTAAACAGGCAGACAATAATCCGATTAGATCGTCAAAGATAAAAAATCATTCAGGAAAAACCGTCATGTTTCGAAAATAATTGCGAATAAGTAACACGGAAGATATACAATAAAATGTTAATTTTATAAATATTGCCAACTAAGCATTTCCATATAGGTTTATGGGTTTTTGAAAACTTTTGCGGCAGGTTGATTCTGTATCAAACTTCCCAAACTCTGAGAAAAAATCGGGTCCAATTACAGTCAAACATTATATCACAACCAATGCCAAAGTCTGAACTAAGATCAATAAAATTCAGTTTCTGTTTCTGCTCCTCTTATGAAGCTCTTTGCAGTTTTGAGATGATAGGGGTTTACGTGGAGAAATATCTTCGTCGATTTGTACAACTACACAGCATGGCGTATGTGCTTTGAGATTGAACGTTAGATGTGAAGATCTCTCCGCGTTGCAAAACATCTGCGAGGCCAGATATTTGGATTCAAATATGAAATCAAAAATATATTTTGCGTACGTTGCGATTTCATTTTTCTGTTGCGATTTTGTGTTGGAGACGTTAAAGCTTTCTTTTCATAAAAGCTTTGACGCATCCAACACAACATTAAACACATTGCTTTTTATAGAATTTGTCGATAAAATGTAGCTACTACTCGATTATACCGTTGTAGCAGCCACACTATACTCCCTATGTATACTATCCTAAAATACCATCTGAAACACTATGGTATGCAAGGCACCATATGATGGAAGGTGGCAGAGACACCCAGGGTGGACAAAACTTACACAATGTTTGTGTTTTATAACGTAAACGACGCATTATGCCGTTGTAATTATAGTTCAATTGCTAATCCTCTACCGAAGGTTTTTGTGTCATTTGCTGAAAACATTGAATCTCGTCAACCAATCTTGGCTATCAGCAAAGCACTGAAACAAATACGGCACAAGTTCTTCGTGGTTTTGAGATGCATTAAAATTAAATGTTCAACGAAGATTGCGTGCAGCATCCTTTAATTTACATCGTAAAATAGGGGGCTTGTCGTTAGACTCATTTATTTCAGAGAGATCTAATTCTTTCTCTATCCGTTTTTGATACGAGGCGAAATGCGTGGCTCCATAAAATTGTCGATACTAATGCGGCGTTCACGTTATAATGTCCCCAACGTTTGGAAACTATGTATACCACACAGTGTCAGGCGCACTGTTGACAACAGGGTGTCTTAGACATCTCCATGTTTTGAATAAATTTTTTCAAAGGTAGCTAGGTAAGCGTGTTAAAACTTCTCGACAGAGTCAGGCAGACCGCGTCTTCTGGTCGTTTTATTGGCAGCGTTCTTAATTATTTGAGCAATGTTCATATGGGCTAGATACAAATTTGATAAATTTAAAAAAATTACACAGGACAGTTGACTAAAAAACCGCAGCTACATACGCTGTCCGTTATAGTTAATTCGCGCCAAACTGGTAGCTAAGGGTGTGTACGACACTGTCAAGAAAAAACGCGTAGTAGTTAAGGGTGTGTGGTACACCCTCGGCAATTGATATACAGTATGAGTGTCTCCCTGACTGTCTATACGGTAGGGTCGCGACTACAAGGGGCCAAACATTCCAAACATCAGGGACATTATAACTAGGACGCCGCATAACGGACTCTTTCGGCGGGGCGCTTATCGGCGGGAAAGCAAATCGTGCAGCGGCAGAAGCGACTACAAGTGCTACTACAGCGGACAGTATAGTGGCATCATTAGCAGTCTGAGCTTGCGACAAGTCTGCCCGAGCAGAGATTGTTCTTTCTTTTGGACGACTCTCTAGGTTAACTACTGTAACGTTAGATCACTCTGAGCTGGAATCGATTATTCTTGCATTATCTGGCAAGCTTAAAACCAAATAACGCATCTGCTCTAAATTATATATCTTTGAATGCATTTGCTGCCCCATATGACCGGTTTGTCTAGCTATCTGCTGCTCTAATTCCTTGAATAGTCCTTTCATTCCCACTAGGTCCAGGTGGACCCAACACATATTGCGACTCGTTGTGTTTACTGAGTTTGTCATATGTGGCACGTTTGAACGTGCGTTGTTATTCGCTCACGTTGTAAGGTTCTTTTAAGGAAGCGAGCAACAGTTTCCAGATAGCTCAGTGGTTTGCGTACACAACTTTCACCTGTACGTTCCGGTTTCGATCCCTGGTGCAGGCTCGACTTTGCAAAGCATTGCACGATACACTAATTAATTCGGGCATGAAAGGGTTAACTAAAAATTAACCTATCGCATAACTAATCGTTGTTCTAACCGGCGGTCATTTTCAGTTAGCTCAGCATGTTTGCGCTGCTGACGCAATGACACCGTATTAGCGGTTATCTCTATGCGCCTTAACATTGCACCAATGTCATCGATCGTTACTTCATCTCCCCGGTTATACTGCTTCACTGAATAGCTATGCCATCTGGCAATCTTAAAGTATTTTCGCTTGCTAGACTGTTATTTTCCATTTCTAATTATACCGTCATTTACTAACTTTGTCAACTTCGTGTTTAGATATTTTATTCATCACACTCACACATTCACAGCACACTCACTACGCAAGAAACCTGAACCAGAACGAATCTGGAATCGCAACCAACTGCGGACAATCGTTGAATCGTTGCAACTGTGCGCGATCACCAAACGAACTTTGATGGCCTCGTCATGGCCACCGTGACAGAGCTTTAACTCATTCTTCGTCGTGGATCAATAGAGCTAACGTGTGGCCGACTCGAACGCGGCTCCGACGTCGAATACTATAACAAATAAACAGATAGGCCAAAATGATTTATCCTACATAGTATCCGAGCCGCGCGATTACGGTTCTTGGCATATCAGTATACGGGTATGGGGGTAGGCAGTTGGTATAATGAAAACCATGGTACTATCACATCTAAAGTACAGGAACCTTGGTTTTACTAAATGTTTCGCGGGTTGACGATAGCGTGACTCAATTTTACTTTGCTCTACGGCGACTTCGATGATGCTCTTCAATAACAACGCGCCATACATCGATAGATTGATAAGTTTAATACAACACAGTTATTAAACACCGCTGCACTAGACGTACAGTGCACACCGAAGTAATGATTCAGGCTGGGAAGCTTATTTAGGTCGATAACATGTGTTGCGACTGCCGCACCTTCTGGAGTGACATGCGTCTCAATTTAACTTACGTGAGAATTCGGCTGGATCCAGTTAACTCACCTGCCTCTCACTACACAGCAATTGCTTAGACTATGCTGGCGATAATGCTTTCCAATATCTTGGAATGATAGCTAGCACACCCTAAATTAAAGCAGTGTCAATATAAATTCATAAAACCTTGACATACCTTTTTAAATTATTAGAATTCCTCATTCGCTACCAGTTGTTACTAACGGTGTCGTTAGCTCAATCAAAATTCAAATCAAAAAACTGATGTAAAACGAAAATACTATGTAAACACGGACGTAGCGTTCTGATTTCAAGACAAGGCAATTAGTACTACAACCTGTATAAACACATAGTAACGCGTTGTATGTTCACAAACAGTGTAACTACCCTGTTGGCCACCTTCTTGACTCAGACTCAAAGATTTTCTATACAGAATTCTAAAATCTAGAAAGAATCCATAGCTGCGCCGTTATATAACCTAAACCAGTGTAGTAACATACTGCAGGATCTCTGGAAAACTCCGAAAAACAGACCAATTTGTTCAAAAGATCGCACTAGACTCAGCGCCTTCAATGAACTTTTTACTGGTCATATAATGTAAAATTTTTCATGGAGTAGGTCAAAAATATATATCATATGTATCACTCAATACGAAATAAAGCATCATTTAAGATAAGATGCGTGCGCCAAGGCACAATTATGTCCGCATCCAATTTAAATTATTCGGGTTAACCATAGCCTAGCTGGACTACTATAGTACATTTTGTTCTTAGCTAGCCTTAATGTGACAAGCAGAGAGTTTAGCTAGGCCATGCTTGACAAACAGAGCGTCCAGCTAAACTGCCAATTGAGAAATTTTATTTAGTACTATCCTTATGCGTGAGAAAACTTAACGTGACCCCGCCAACCCTACTATTTGGTCATTACCGATGTCGAATCGCAAACCCTTATTACGGAAAAAAGCTTAATTTCATTCGGTTTTTCTCTAACCGAAAACTGGCAAAACCAAATTCATGTTCCAGAAATTAAACCGTGTGTTCAAACAAAATTTAGGCGATTCCGATTTGCAGAAATTCTGTTTCCTAAATGCCTAATTATTTAGATTTGGATTATTTAGTGTTCGCGAACAAATTTAACGCAAAAGTGACCTCACAATCAAATCCACAAATTTTCGTTCTTAATAGATTGGGTAATTTTACTTCAATTTTAGCGAACACAAAATTGCTACTTTTCAACTGCGAGTGCTGTGCTTACGCAGCATTACCATTAACCAAAAAGCGTTCCGTAACAAATTTGATGCAAAAATACAAAATATGATGGTTGGCGGGGTCACTTTAAGTTTACTCGCGTATCACTGTAATAGCATTTTGTTATAATAACATTTTCACTATAATTCTAGGTTATATATTTGTTTTTATATAGACAATTAACGTTTTAAGCATAATACCGCGGTTTGGGCATTTTTTCGATACGCATAGTAAAGCATAATGTTCGCGGACTAAATACTCTCTAGCTTATATATCATTTAAAACGTGTGCACCTAGGGCCGGACTCTATTACCTAGGCAATTCTGGCTTGTGACAAAAAAAGTAGCCAGATTCGGCCCTTCATAAATAAATAGCTAAGCTAGTCTGGCATGCTTGTACGAGCCGGAGGCGGCTGTGTCTCAGGGTATGATAGCCGGGACGAACCACCGAAAAATATTTATTACGTTCAGTTTATCCGATTGTGTGGCAGAAAAAATATTTAATTCTAGACTCAAAAAAGGCAACATTAGTAGTAATCAAAGCAAGACACATAAGCGCAAGTAAAATATATACGTAAATATCGCTATTTTCAAAATTTTTATTTAAGCGCCTTTTTAAGCCAACCTAGTAGCTATGTAAAACACGATCTTGCATACACGAAAATTGCGCTATTGTTACTGGAAGGGTGTTCTGCGAATATATGGCCATATGCATAACCAATTTCCATTTTTCTCGATTTTCCAACGTCGTTATATATTGCTAGCTTTCAGAGCCGGTTCCGGCTTTTGTGACAATTTATCAGCCTCGCTGTTCATTTAGTAGTGTTTGGTTCGGCCCAATGATGTTGCAGCCAATGATTGCTGTCTAATCGCAGCTAATTAAGCATGACTTTGAAAGCCGCGGTTGATTGTGACGAAATCCGGCCTTGCCGCGAAATAAATGATGAATTATATGGCTCAGCTGATCGCCTAGTGACAAAAGCATAGTCCGGCTCCACAGTCGATGACAAACGTATAGCTTAGCCAGGCTATTCAAGATTTTAATAGCCAAGCAGGCCTGTCTGCGTGACATAATTGCTAGTACACTTGAACGCGCGGCATAATTAGGATCATACGCAAACTACTTGTCGTAAATGTGTTTAAAAATAATACTGAAAATTTCGATAACTAAACATCAACAAAATGAGCAAAATACATAAAATTTTTAGGTATGAGTGAATTAATATTGAAGATTAATTGCTATTTATTTTTAGAGTATTACTGGTACCAATGATAATGCTTCGTTCACAGCGTGCACTCACTGCACACGGTTACGCGAGTATGGCAGTGCTCGTTACACTGCAGTTGGCGTTACATTGTAATGACAATGTTGTCAGTCGCTACAAGCATCGTTCAGAAATATTAGCTGTCGCACGAAGCTGGTAGCGACTATATCATTTGTCGTTACACTGATTGTAACAATATTGTTTATAGTTGCACGCCCAGTGTAACGACACGCACGGCTCGTTTGCAACATACTAGTCATTAAATATATATAGATTTTACCAATATATATAGATAAGATAAATAAAGATTTTATTACTCACTACCCCTCATATGATTTTGGATGTCTTGGTTTCACGATTTCCGCATTTATTTCTTTAGAACCATATAATAGGCGAGGAATAGCGTAGCGATTTATATCGTCTTATTTCTCGATGTGACGAGAAATCTGTGAGTTTTCTCGGGTATGGTATGAGGATATAACGTGTTGAATGTATTACACTCATTATTCTATTTGGAGCCCGACTGCGTCTTATGTGAGATTCTTGTCGGGTCATCGTCATATTTTTATTGCTGTAGTATCGTTGCTTCGACTGCCGGGTGCATTTATCTATTTATGACGAGACCTGACTACACAAATACCACACACAATACTGAAGGATCTGTAGTGACTAGCGTATAGTTTACGAGTGGAGTAACGCAAGGATTTGGACTTGTTATATAGTACTCTTTGCCTTTGTATTTCAAATATGATTGTTGTGCCTGGTGTGCTAACTATAATCCTCGCGGAGTGCCATAACCTGCCTCGGAGTTTAAAATTCGATAAGGGTAATTTACAAGTCAAGCGTTAGAGTTAACGAAGCAATAGATGGTTGCGAGTTTTAACAAGTAAAGCTCACTGGTCTAATCGTTCAGGGCACTGTAGAGGATAGGCACCTCGTCGCATTAACTAATAAACATTTATAGCCGTTGTGACTGTCGTGACGTTAACTAAGAAGAACGAAATAAAACTATATTGTCGTGACGAGCTGTATTGCCGTTGGGTTGAATTCTAAATACACACAAAGTTAAGAAAACTGTCACCGCTTCTCTGGTACGCCAGACCACGAACTCGTGCACCCCAGATACTAGAGAATCAGGATATTTGGTGGCCAGGACTGTGATTAAATATTGTCATTAGTGTGTTATAGTAGCGTCTGGGGGTCGGAGCGCCGCGTAAGCACGAATCTACACGCCGTCAGAAAAGATTAAGCTCCGACAGACGTATGGAACCTAGCTTCTGGTTACAAATATTGACGTTGAGCAACAAAACCATTTCACAATTAGGAACTTATTCCATTATTAACTGGGGCAAGCGATATTTTATACGAACAGCCATGTGCAATGCTTCCCGATACGATTTTGAATACGAAAGTCCTGGGATGTTCGTGACAGGGCCGAAGCGGCCCTGTTACATCTCTTATATTTTTAAATGGAAATTTTTAGACTTAGATATACGGGTTTAAAGTAATGTCAGTATGTGTCCGTTTTGTTGTTTCCACTTTTCTCTTACATCGGGATCCCTGTCGGGATCCCTTATCAAAAAGGAGGTGCAGAATTACTAATGCCCGAGGACCTAAGAAAGAAAAGAAAAGAAAAGACCCCAGAATAAATTTATTTTTGTGACATTTTGTGACGGGTGTTGGTTGTGCCTTACTGATGTGGTGATTCCAACAAAGTTCTTACGATTATTACGACCCTAGGTCCTCCTCCTATATTTTAAGGGGGAAAATGACTTTTTTACCTGGGTTTGAAAGGTTTATTCGAGTGCTTTCGTGGCCTAGAGTTCCTTCTGCTATAACATGCATGTACTGATAAGCACAAGGTAACATAATACAATGACATGAAAGGTTAAATGCATCACATTATAACAAATATGCACTGTATTGTCCTAGGTCCGTAGCCTTTGTATCATTGTCCTGCATTCCTTTTTTATTTCCATTCCTGTTTTTATGAGACTTGCGTTTCTACCCACTGACGAAGGAAGCCAATGTATGGCTCCGTGATTTGGGATTCCGCGGGTGGATTGTCACTGGGACCCGTTTCCCAAGCATCGTTTTCCAGTAGTTCTGACGGGTATTGGGGCATCGTCGATTTCCGTGCCCGATCTGGGAATTGGCATTTAATGCCGTGAAATAACTGTGTAAATTCCTTAGTCCATGTGCTTATATCGTCCAGTCCTACGTCCCATGTTGGTAGTGGTGGTGCTACGATAGCTCGAGCGTTATTGTTTAGGAGGTAATCGAAAGAGCAGATGTGCCGACGCACACGACGCATTACTTTGCTTGGGGTATCCAAGAGACGACCTTCGAATGGTTTGGACCGAAGGGCGGCCCTATATTCGCCAAGTATCACGATCGTCTCGGTCTGAGGCATCGCGATGCACGTCGCCAGACGGACCAGGAACTGCATGGTGGCACCGGGCCAGGCGATGGCGAACCATCCCTTCGAAGAGGCAATTTTCACTAGCGGGGCGGCCATATTGTCGCCCAAAATAAGGACCTTGGGCTAGTTGGCAATTCCGTGACGGATGTAGGTCCGTATTTCTTCCAAGAGGCGGCCCATGACGTTGTGGCATGGCCGCGGGCGTCGGCCGAAGGCGACGTCTTCTGGTCCAAGACCGATTCCCCAAAATGAGTCGGTGCGATTCGCCTCGAGCAATTGTGCATGGCCCGTGGTGAGTAGGACGTTTTGGAATTTTGGTATTCTGAATTTTTCGAGGAGCACCGTTCGCATGAGGTGCGGTAGGGCAGGGCGAAGGCGCTCCGTTGTCTCGGGATCGAGGAATTTTGATTTGTTTCTCCGAGAAATAGCTTTGATATCTCGAGCTCCCAATTTGAGATCGGAGATATTTTGTCTGGCCTGGTCCTCGTCAAATAAATAGGTGACGAGGAGCTGATAGCCTTGCTCCGTTGAGGCATACTCGATTGGGTATTGCGTGATTGTTTGACCCAACGGAGCCATATTTGATAATTCTGGCCAACGTGTGCCCTTTGATAGAAACATTTCGATGGGTGCGGCGTAGTTGATGGTGTAGAATGGCACACGCGGCGACGGGTTTTGTTCCATTTTGTTGATTTGACGGTTGGTGTTTCCTGCAATAATATTCATCGCCATTAGTGGCGGTTCTTGAGGGCGTTGGTTGCGGGAGCTCGAGTTCTTGGGGGCGATGTTCTGGACTGGCGTTTATGCTAATATCGTCTTTCCCGAGGTGGTTGTCTTGGAGGTCGGACTACCTCCAGTCCAATGTCTTCGGGGCGTAATTGTCGTTGTCCGTCATCTTCGTCCGGTTCCAAATCAGGATGCGCGGCTAACATGTCTTCAATGTCCTGGTCGTCAAATATGTCTCTGAAAGGTTCGAACATGTCGTGCTGGCTCCTGGCTGGAGGGTTCATAAGCATGACAGGGTCACGATGTCGAGTCGGTGGAGCAAAAGGTATGGTTCGTCTAACTGGGGCAGGTGGTCGGGGAGCAGGCTCTCGGGGAATCATACGCGGGATTACCACTCGAGCTTCCGGTGTGTGTGGTACATAGTCCGTGTACACTCGGTGGCGGTCCCTAGCCTGGCGATGTGGTTGTCGTCGAGTGGGTTGGGGAGGCTCTGTCCTTTCCTCGGTTTTCTCGCCATAAGGTCCCAACTCAGGGGAACCCTCGCTTTCCTCCGTAGAAGGGTCAAGTTCGAAGCGGGGTCTTCTACTAGGTCCCGGTAACAGTTGACTCAGGGGTATTTCATCGTCCCAGTCTTCCCAACTAACATGCGGTTGAGTTTTAGCGCGTGCGGGTCGAGCTAGAGTCCCTTTTATGGCGGAGGATGCGCTGCGCGGCGGCGCCTTCTTCCTCCCCCGAGTAGAAGAACCCTTGGTTGACTCGCCTATGGTCGAAGTTGTTTCGCTAGCCGTGGGAACGGTTCGTTTTCTGGATCGTTTAGCTCTGCCGCCCTCCGGATATTCTGTAGGTCGACGTGACTCTTTCGTATCTCTTTCCTTTTCCTCACGTATCCTAGCCAAGCTCTCAACAAATTCTGCTACTATGTCGTCGGCGGCCGTTTGGGCCTCCGAGGGTGGGTGCTGTATGATAGGTCCTGCTAAATATTCTACTAAGTCGGTTGCGTCCTGAAGTTCTCCTCGAGCACGGGCCTCTTCATCTCTGATTCTCTTCCTCTCTTCTAAGGCCCATTCCCATTCTGCTTGTTGGTTTTGTTTCCTAGTGGTCCAGCGACCGAAGGAAGAAACCTGAGGGGTACCGGTCTCTTGTTCCGGTAGGGGTGATAACGCAACTGGGGTTATCCAATGCTGGGGTGGGGTCCTAGCTTTACGTTCCGCGAGAGGTGAGAGTAAGGGAGGCATTGTCCATCTATGTGGTGGTGTTGGAGGTTCCATCGATTCGGGTGAGGTACTTTCGGAGTCTACAGAATACACTGGCTCGCTAGCCGGTGTGGGGGTTTTAGCTGGTTTCTGTCGTGGCTTAGGTACGGGTTTTCGAGTTGGAGCTGATTCTATGGGAGGTTGGCTATAAGCTGGGGCGGATTGCGTAGGTGGCGGTCTTGGAGGTGCCGAGTACGGTGTAATCCATTCGTCTGGGGTGTACTCCTCTAACGTGGCTTCGAATCCTAAAGGCATTAGCGGCGTGTGTGGGTGCGGAGTAGGTGGAGCGGAGTATGCGTGGCGAGGCTTGGGATGTCGTTGTTCATGCAGTTCCGGGGATTCGCGATGAAGGTGGTACGGTGCTAGTGGTTTGTTCGAGTCGGTGATTAAGCGTTGTGAGTGGGGACTGCGTTAGGTTTGAGTAGCGGCTGCGGCGCGGCGTTGGGCAGGCGTAGGCGGGGTGGTCTGGACAGCGTGTTCTACGGCTGAAGTTGGCGATATAGCTTGCTCGGCCGTATGAGGTGAGGACTCGTCTATGTCTTGTGAAGCAAGTAGTTCGACAAGACCTAAGTCATTGACGTTGAATGGTCGTAACGAGCGGCCACTGCCTGAGCGTGTCAGAGCCAAGGGTCTAGTTGGTTCCTCTGTCCTGACAGATCGCTCTTGTTCCCGTATGGTAACTGGGGCAGTATGTTGTCCGTATTCAGGCGAGAATGAGCCTGGGGGTTTATCAAGCGCGTAAGGCAACTTAGCAGGGTCTTGTGTAGCGAGCTCCTGCGAGATAGCGGGCCATTCGGTGTCGGGGGTTCTATCGGGATCACAAACGGGTAATTTGTTTTGTTGCGGGGCTCCGGATGAGCCTTGAGCTGGGGAATGGATGGCTAATTGTTCCACTACGGCGCGGTGTATGTCAGCCTGAGCTTGTGTGTATAGTAGATTAGGATCGCCGATCTCTACACTAGTTGTATCAGATGTGCCATCGATATCTTGGCGCAGTCGATCGACTGCCTCTGGGTCAGCAGCCTGTAATTCCCTAGCGAAATATTTATCGGCAAGGATGGTTTCTCCGGGTTCCTGTAGTGCAGCTTCAATGTAAGCGGGAGGCACGGCCTTCAATAAGTCAGCCATGTCCGGAAAACTACTTAGTGGTCGGTAGCATGGTTTGGTGCGATTGACATGGACCACATGGTCGGAGGCATTGGGTTGTCCGGGGAGTTTGACACAGATGCAGGGTAGCATTATTTTAGTGATTTGGTACGGTCCGCACCATCTGCGTTCCAATTTACGTGATAGTCCCGGTGTTGTGTAATATCGGTAGACCCATACATGATCATTAACTCGGTAATCGGGGACCTTGATCTTACGATTGTAATAACGTTTCCGATATTCCTTAGCAGATTCCATGGAGCGATAGGCTCGATCCCGGATCGTGGCTAACCATCGTTGTACGTTAGCGCGATAAGCTTCTGCTCCAGGATAGCGTCCCCAATCAGTCTGTGTCTCGATTCCACCCGGTACTCGGGGTTGGAATCCGTGCATGAGCATGAAAGGTGGATAATGTGTAGAAGCGAGTACTGCGGAGTTGTAAGACATTATGCAGTAGGGTAGAACTTCATCCCAAGTAGTATGGTCATTCTCGGGTAGGGCTACTCTTAAGAGGAATAGAAGTGTGCGATTGAAACGTTCAATTTCCCCGTTGGCTTTCGGATTGTAACTCAAAGTTTCTCGTTTAAAAGTGTGTAGCCTAGCGCATAGGGCTTCCATGACTTCTGAAACGAAGCATCCTCCTCGGTCGGAAACTAATTCCTCGGGAGCGCCATATCGGCACACTACGTCTTCGACGAAAACTCGAGCTACACTCTTCGCTGTTTGGTCAGGCAATGCGGCGGCGATGACTAGCTTAGTGAATTGGTCAATGAAGGCTATAACGTACCAATTTCCTTTTCGGGACAGAACCCGAGTGTCCAATATGTCGACGAACATGCGGTGCATTGGGGCACTAGCCAGCGGGTTATCTCCGAGCGCGGCTCGAACATTTTGAGGTAAATTACGTGATCGTTGGCAAAGTACGCACCGTTTTACGTATTCGTCTACGTCCTTACCCATGGTTTCCCAGTAATAAAATTGTTTGAGTTTGCTTAGTAGACGATCCCTACCTGGGTGTCCACCGAATAGAGTGTCGTGTTCGTGTTTAAGTATCTGTCGTATAAGTAGTCGGGGCACGCACAGTTTAGGTCTGTGGTCTTTCGGCATGATGGGATGTAGGTAAAGAATGGCTGTGTCGGGGCAGAGACGGTAGTGGTGGGCTTCTAATTTGAGAGCGGTAGCTGCCTTTTCGTCAGCTGGTGGTTGTCGGGTATGTAGGTACCACCATATAGGTCCAAATTGTTTGTCTCTGCGTTGGATGTAGGGTAGGTAATTAAGGAGATTTCGTCCTTCATACTGTTGGAAGTGTGGTAAGTATATGTGTTCGCCAGTGTCATAGACCTGTTCAGGGCGTTGTAGTCGCACTCATGGTCCACATGCATAAGCGACCTTAATTAATGTGTCGAACTCCTCGACTTCTGGTAATCCACCGTATCTCTTCTTAGCAGTTGTTGGTAATGTCCGGGGTCTAGTGGGATCAGGTGTACCAGCAGTGGCACGTGTTGAGCTTTCGCTTGCCGCGCCAGGGGCGGGCGGTGTCGGAGCAGTTGAGGGTTCTTGTGGTAGCGTAGGTCTAACGAATGGATCAGGGGCTGATGAGGGTCCAGGGGCTGAGTCACTCACAGGTTCTTGAGTTGGGACTGGTTCAGTCGGCGGTCCGGGAGCGGTCGAGCGCTTCCAAGGCATCTCGACTCCTTCGGGCCATGGGTCGTCGATGTCTCCACAGAAAATGAAACGCGTTGGGTCCGGTAGAGGATCATATCCTGGTCCTCCGAACATGCGGTAGAAGCGTTCCCTTACGTAGTCGGGTGGGAGGTTAACGGGAGCGTCCGGAGGAAGTCCCCTTAACTGTCGCGTAAGTCGTTTCCAAGCTTCTTCGGTAGGAAGTCTCCGTGGTGGTTTGGCAGGAGCTTTGCCCTTGCCACGATCCTGTCCTTTCACGGCTACAGCAACCATTCGAGTATGGTCCTGCTCGTCGTATTCGTTTTCATCAGCCGAGTCAGAGAAGTCCACGTCGTGTCGGGGGTCGCGTGAAAGTCCATCGGCGTTGGCATTAGCCTTACCAGGTCGATACTCGATATTGAAGCCACCGAATTCCATGAGTAACTCTTTACGCCATTGAGCTAGGCGTGAATTTCGCGGTGGTCTCTCAATTAGTGCCTTAAGTGGCTTATGATCAGTCTCAACATGGAATTCGTGTCCAAACAAGTAGCCCCTAAAATGTAAAGCGCCCATCGAATAGCGAGGGCTTCGGTTTCAATAGCGGGGTATCGGCGTTGGTAGTCCACTAGGGATTTGCTAGCGTAAGCGATAGGCAATGTCCCTTTATCGGTCTTTTGCGAAAGCACGGCTCCTAGGGCATATCCTGAAGCGTCCGTTTGTAGTATGAAGGGTTTGGAAAAGTCCGGGTAGATGAGTAGTGGTTCTTGTACCAGTGCTTTGCGTAGTTTTCCGAATGCTTCCTCGCATTGCGGTGTCCATTTAAATTCGTTGTCCTTACGTCGGAGAGCATTGAGGGGTTCGCAAATTTCGGAATAATGTGGTATGAACTTGTGATAGTAGCCTACCAGTCCTAAGAAGCTTTGTAATTGTTTGAGTGTCTCAGGTCTTTTGTAGTTATCAATTGCGGCTGTTTTCTCGGGGTCAGGTTTGACTCCTTCCGAACTAATGATGTGTCCAAGGTATTTTAATTGTCTCTGTCCGAATTGACATTTAGAGGGTTTTAGTTTGAGATTAACTTTACGAAATCTATCGAAGACTGTGATGAGATCTGCTAAGTGTTGTTCAAATGTGGGTGAGAAAACTAATATGTCGTCTATGTAAATGAGGCATCGCTCCCATTCTAGGCCTTTTAAAATGATTGACATGCACCTTTGAAAAGCGCCTGGCGAGGAATTTAAGCCAAAGGGTAGAACATTGTATTCATATTGTCCATGGACAGTGACGAAGGAAGTCTTTTCCTTGGTCTCAGGGTCTAATTCTAATTGCCAAAATCCTTTGTTTAGATCTAAACTCGACATGAATTTTGTGTTTTGCAAGCTGCCTAATATGTCGTCTATGCGGGGTAACGGGTACAAGTCACGTTCGGCGACTACGTTGAGCTTACGAAAATCCACGCACAAACGTAAAGTGCCGTCACTCTTAGTGACGTATACTATGGGGGAACCCCAAGGTGAATCTGATGGTGTTATAAGGCCTGCTTCTACCATGTTGTTTAGTTCCTCCCTCAAGGGTTCGCGTGGAGAATGTGCCAATTGGTAGGGCACTTGTTTTATGGGTTTGGCATCCCCTGTGATTATCCTATGCTGGTGTACACCACACCTACCTAGGTCGAATGGGTGCACACTGAATATGTCTGCGTTTTCGGAAATGGTCGTTTTCAATTGCTTTAATTCATAAGGGTTAAGTGTAGTCTGTCCAAAATCGATCTTGCTCAGTACTTGTATGGATCGTTCCGTGTCGATTGTTTTCTTTTGGTCGTTAATGACCTGTACTACATTGTCTCGTGTAACTCCTATGCGGTTGCATTGTTTGGTATGCTGAGGGGGTCCAAGTTGGAGAAGACGTTTATTGCTGTCATACAAGAGCTCGACCTCATTGTCGTCAAGCATCTCGATGTGTCCTATGGTTTGTCCTGCGTGTATGGCGACGGGTATGTTTCCAAAGTTCATCATTGCTACTGGAATCATGCGTTGACCAGTGAGTACTAGGGCATGGGCGATGGCGATGTCCCTAATGAAAGGGTCTGGTACAAACAAAGCTTGGCCGGTAGGCGGTTGTGTGATCTCGGGGATCGCGTTGATGAATAGTTCGGTGTTCGGTGGTATCTGTGTATATTTCCTGGATACTACGTTGATGACTGGCGGTCGATAGTCTCCTTGGTCCGCAAAGGGTGCGGAACAATTCTCAGTTCCGTTGGATAAATCCAAACAACGGTCCTTGAAGTTTATAGCTACGTATGGGAGGAGAGCCATGAAGTCGGTGCCTAGGATGCATTCGTACGGTGTGTCGGTGGTTACTTGGAAGTCACATGGGGTGCTTAGCGAGCCTATTGTAATTGGTGCTTTTACCACTCCACTAATTGTCAGTTCCTGTTGAGTCGCCGAGACAATGCGGGTGGTGTTAGTGTGTCGGGGTACTAAGCCTAGACGGGCAGCTAGGGCTTGTGACATGATTGAGACATCAGCCCCGGTGTCTACAAGTGTCGTAACTGGGGTACCGAGTATGGTTGCGTTGACGAGGAGCGGAGTGTTACCGGCATTCATTGTGTTCAACTGTCTGGTGAACATACCTTGTCGAGGTCCACGGCGTAAGTCACGGGTAGGAGCAGCGAATAATTCGTCGTCCTCTATGAAAACGAGTTCTTCTTCGGACGAAGCACGGGTTGTCAATAGTCTGTTGGAGCGACGCGGGCACGATTGGACACAACAGACACGCGCGGCGTCCCCGAAGGTACAACCGAAACCTCGGTCGGCGAAACTCGGGGTGTAGTCTCCTCCTCAAGTGGTGCGCTAGGGCCTCGTTTATCGGCTCTAATCCACCTAATTGATTTTCGGGGTTTTCCGTCCGTCTTGATCAGTCTCCCGCGGCATGGTAGCCATCGGGGTAGGTAGTACGCGTATTTAGGGGAGACCTTACACTTGGTCATGCAGTAGATCAGACTGATTAGGCTGACAACGATGGTAACTATAAGGTAAGGCGAAAGTCCAGTGTACTCCAAGGCAGGGAAGTTAACTATCTTTTGTACTTGTTCCTTAGCTATTTGAGCTACTTGTAAGTTTGTCGCCTTAGCATCGTCGAGTGAACTCCAGGTCAAAGGTCTCACTTTGATACCGGAGAGCCGGTCAATAGTAATGTTTGATCCAAATTTGATTGTAATTTCTTCTGGCTTTAGCATGCTCGTGAGCACGATCGCTCCTACTACTAACTGTGTATAATTTCCGTGGGGAAACCATAAGATTCCGTTAGGTGGAACCTTAACGGCCTTGCCTAAGGTTACATGCGCGAGCTGTCTATGATTAGTCAGTATAACCTCAGGCTCGCTAGTTCTAATTAGAACACCTTGAATAGTAGTGTGTACGGCTGTATCGTTAGCGAGTGGGCCGATGAGCGTGCGGTTGCTGCATGCGTGCTTGGTGGATTCTGGTGCGAATTCACCTGCGATAATCCATTCTAGGCAGTTTGTACTGTGGTCGGTTAGCAACGCGTGGGGTGCACAGAAAGCAATCCCGGGTCTGTGCTTACATGCTCCTAGATTCAGTGATTCGAAACGGACATGTCCTAATCTGGCGGCGTATTGCGGTAGCGGTAGTCTCAACTGCGTGTGCGTGTTAGGAGCGTTCCACCCAGTGTTGTAGACCCGGAAGTAAGGTCGAACGTCGCTGCGTTTGGGCAAAGGTAACTGCAAAATAAAGCCGAAGCGAAATCCGGTTAGATCTACGCTTACGGGCATCACTCGTCCAAACTGATATGCTAGACTGGGTTCTCGCATTAGGATGGTCTTAGAAATGCGGGGATCCATGGCGAATAGTCGTCGTAGCATGACGACATCGATAACAGCAGGGGAGAGTTCACCGTTTAACATAGACTCCATTATGGCCTGTACCGACGAGCGCATGTTCGCTCGAAGTATGTGGTCAATCAATTGATGATGCACGTGCGTGACCTCTTTCTGGACAGCACATCGGACCTGTTCAATCATGGAGACTACCTCCTGCATGCTGTGGTGTAGAAATGCGTAGATGTCCTCATTGGCGCGGGTTAATTGCTTTATCGCTTTAGTATTCCGAAAAGAGACGTCATTCGTCTCGCGCATAAATTTTTCGAGAACGGTCACTTGCTGTCGTACGTTATTAATATGAACGCCGTTAGCGAAGGCCATTCCTAAACCTAGGAAACCGGAAACGGCGCCGGCAGCGGCGGCGATTAAGCTTGCAAAGCGCTTTTCCCGGCGGTTGGTAAGGTCACATAAGTGCTAGTTCTCCACGCAGAAGGAGTGCACAAGCAGCGAGTAGTAATTTGTATCTAGTATGCCATGGTATGCATCGTCCAGTTCGCGTTCTAGTGCGCTCAAGGTTGTATGCAACTGCGGGTACTCAGTACAGTTCGCCTTCCTGCAGCAATCAGCTCGGCAGAAACCGTTGTCGTCATACGGTGGACAAACATTGCTCACGTATGGGTCTGACTTGCGTTCCCAATCTCTCAACGATAGCTGCAGGACCACTGGCAAATGCGTAGTCTGATCAGAGGTGATCACCAAACCTTGCGGTTCGACGACAACACCTACTTGGCGGTTTACAAACGCACCTAGTCGCGAGATCGCGTCGCTAAAAGGCGAGAGCGTGGCGTGCGTAGAGCTTAACTTCGAAAGCCAAAGTAACAGTAAGATGGTGCAAACTTTCCGCATACCTGTGTTCTGACCTAATCCGCTATTCAAGCCAGGTGAAGAAGGTCGAGCCATCTTTCGGGGAGGCTCTGATTCATCCTCACTGTTTATTACTTGATCGTCAGTTTCACTCGGGGTTTCCCTATCAGTTGGTCTGACATTCTCTACGGTTGGTTCATTCTGCTCACCGAGATTCTCTTCGGAAGCGTTTAAACATTTGGCTATCGCAAGGGCCAATTGTTCGTCCAAATCTTGAGTAGAGCTACTGATACTACTGCGTTGGAGCGTACACGGTTCCGAGATTAGGTAATCTACTTTTACGTGCTCACCTATTGTCATACCGCACTCAATTTGGACCATATTGACGCTAGCAGGACGTCTCAGGAGTCTTAAGCGCGCACACAGAAGCACTAGGCGATCCCGTCTATGAGACTCGTCTGTAAACTCCATGTTGTTCACAGTTTACTGAGCGAAAGTAGTTATTGGGACTCCTTCACTGCCCTGATTGCTATAGAGGCGCTTCGCTCAGCATCTTGTGCAAGTCGATGTTGGCAGCACGAGAGAGCCGTTGCATTCGGGGCGTCTGAATACCGGTATAGTAACGCCAGTTAGGTATTATATACCCGTCAATGCGGATAGAAGCGCAAGCGGTGCTTAAAGTGCCTCGGTAATTCCACTTTCCGTGGTGTCCGACAAAATAACAGCAAGGATCAACGCTCGATGCTGGTCGGCTATGACTCCTCCTACACTCTTGACACATTGGGTGCTAGCTCAGCTCTGCCTCAAATTCCTTCTCCATGACTTGCTGGAGCGTGTGGCCATTCACGCATTGACCCAACAACTCCATGAGGAGTTCCAACGAAGCAAGAGCCACTGGATCGAGGTACAATCCAGTTACACGATGGTCGATAGGGGAGGCCATACCTAGGATGCTGCTCAACATAGCGGAGTCTCGTTGAAGCGCTGCGTCCTCACTACATTCGAAGCGAACATCGAAAAGCCTACTTAGGTTGTTCAATTGCTCCATGGCTAACACAACTCTCCTATAGAAAAGAGCCTGTGGTTGTAGTACCACAGATTGTCCAAAGTCAGCGTTTATCTCACCTGCTCTAAATTTGATCGGAATAAGGCATTCCGCTACGAAGGGGTTCGAATTCTCAGCTATTTCGATGCGCGGATATTGATAATTCGAGGTCTCGGCATGATCGGTAGAGATGGCAAACAGTGCGTCTGATCCCGCAATGCGATTCCGTTCACTCGCTGTCAGTGAGCGAACGTGTCCTCGTTCAATCGGAAGGTCATTAGTAAGATAAAGTCCATACATGCTGTGCAATTGCTCATCTAGTCGACGTGATCGTTCGTCATTAGCGTCCTGTACAAAGTCAAGTAATTGTCTTCGTCCCATACAAGGGTCCGAATGTTCACTGACTATGATTACGGATTCCTCCGAATTACCCGGAGACATACTAGGTCTCCCTTCGACGGATTCGTCCTCAGCTGTCTTAAATTTCTTAAGCGGGCTATCCGAATTACCCGAGGGCATACAAGGTACCTCTTCGACGGATCCCAAAATACTGCTAGAAATGTTAGACAAAGTGTCAGAGGACTCACCTAAATTACCCGGGCGCATACGCGGCAACCCTTCGATAGGTTCCTCCACGGCACTATTGTCCAACCGAGCCAATCTTAACTCGCTCGCGTCTAACGACTCATCCTCATCACTATCGTCTTCGGTGGTCTCATCCTCCTCATCCTCGCTGGTGGTATCATCAGCGTCTTTGGAGCGGATCGACAAATGGCTTGTTCGCAGGCTCAAGTCAACACCTTCATCCGATGGTGCTCGCTGTACCACATTGTTTCGGCGCGTTTCCCACGCCCCTTCACGGTGCCACTCACGTACGTCGGGGGTAGGTTCACGTCGGTACCAAGCAGCGTTCGCATCTTCCCAATTCGCCCAAAACTCTTCGTCGCTCAATAGTTGTTCCTCGTCGAGTTCGCTATCACTGGCTTCGTCGTAACTGTTGTCAGAGTCATCCAGAACGTTGGTTATTTCATACTCAGGCTCATTATCCTGCTCATCCTCAAAATCACTAAGTGCATGTGCAGTGGTTTGACTTAGATTAGACACTTTCGCTTCGCCTAAATGATTCGCTTCGCTTGCTGTGGATCCACGTCGTTCAAATAGGAGTTCAATAGACTCCCTCAATTCACTATTCTTCTGTTCAACAACATCATCAACCGCATCAACTTCATTACACAAGTCATTGAAAGAAGTTAGCTCATCATGGGGAACGTTACTGCCGCTTGGCGCAACGGAAGCCTCACAATGCGATGGACGGCCTTTATTTGCCACTCCGCCATCAACATCCCCATATCTGGGCAGACCCCGGACAATACTTTCAGCCCCAACGATCATGTCCGCTTCATCGGTGCGAACGGTCGCGAACCCGCTGCTACCTCTGCTTGGATATAGGTGACAAGGGCGGCCCCGATCAGCATCAAGGAAGGACCCAATGACCGTGGAACCCCTTGCCAATGAGGTCGGGAAAGTCACCTCAAGTCCATCAGTGCTATAATTGGCCGGTTCAAAATAGCACTCAATTACATCAACATCACTTCCATCATTATCCATCATAAATTCTCTAAGACTGCAAGCGCGACTTAACTTAGGCAAATCAGCAAGTTCATACGACACACAATTCTCATCATCACACAAGGGACGACCCGCGCGGCGGTCCGACCCACATACTACATCATACGACCTATAATTTAGAACGGAACTAGGGATGGCGACTCTGATGAGGCCTCTACATCGTCGGACCTAACCTCCATCGTTCCTGACCTTCCATCGGTCTCTAAAAGCTCCATGGGTGTCTCACACGACGACCCGTATCGATCCATATCTTCTTGAGCCATATCGACGTCCTCGGCTTCCCTGCCGGAATAATCATCAACAACATCCACCACACTCTCTATGGGATGGCCAGCCACAGAGGAGGAAAATAATAATAACAATGGCTCAACTACATCAACATCATCATCCACATTCCTCGCAGTCATCTCCAAAGAGCTGGGGGTTCCGGAATTCCCCCTTGAGGTGATTCCCTGGGGACTGCCGGCAATAAAATCATCACTTTCCTTACACTCACTTAACCTATAATTTTCAACATAACCATTTTCCAATTCTTCACAAATCTCGACGCTACCATCACTACCTTACAATGCAATCAACGTTCGTTCGTTCGTTCCGGGCCTGCGCATGGCCGGACGGTTCGATTGGTCGACCTGTCGCTCGCCTCGCGGTTCGCTCTTCAAATCGCTCGCAGACACATATACAAGTGGATCGAAACCTGCGCTAGGCACGTCCACACACGACATATACAATCCCTCTCCCGAATAACCCTCTTTTTGGTATTTTCTATTTTCAGTGCTATATACAGTGCTAGTGCTTTCGTCCAAGTGCTGTTCATAGTCGGCGTCCGTTAGACTCAATGTCCTACCTTCGGGACTGCCAATCGGTATGAATGGACTACAACTCCGAGGAAGACGCGCGGCGCCAGCCCAAGGAGCGGTCGTAATCACGTTCAGATGCCTCTCAACGAATCCCTCTGTCCCCTCAGAAAAGTCCATGTTATCGTCGTCTCGGTTCACTTCGTATCCATCGTTGTCGTACTGCGGTTCTTCAGCAATTGCAATAGCATTCACTCGTCCGGTCGGGGCGCTATATCCTAGCTTACCCTGGATGATGCCGAGTTCGCGACTGAGCACATCTAAACGGTGGGTGGTGGCTGGGCTGGGGTCACGATTGCCTTTCGTTTGCGAAGCACTACAGTTTAGCTGGTATCGGCGGCGCTCTCCTGCACCTCCGTTCCTATTTCCTCCGTTTCCTACATACTGACGGTTAGACTGTTGCTGTGGACCTATATTGCGCTCGAACTGCGGTCGCTCATTAGCGACTCTCTGGTATCCATTAGTCTGTCCTTGCCGGTTGTTATACATAGCGGGTTGTCGGTTACCTGCGTAGTCTCTACTTCCGCGAGCATTATTAGCAAAACCTGGGGGTGAGCGGTTACACTGATATCCTGGTTGATTTAAGCTCAGGCGGTTTCCTCCATTATTCCATCCTACATTATTTCGGTGGCCATCTCCGGTCTCGAAGCGGCGAGGCGGAGGCTGCTGAGGACCTCCACGGCCCATAGGATAGTTATCGTTTCGTGGATAGGCTCCTCCGTAGTTCCTCGGTTGGTACTGCATTGGCTCTCGACGTATAGCGCCAGAAGCATAAACTGGTACCGGTTCGGCATTGCGCGGTACGTTGTTAGCGGCCGGCGGATAGCGTGCGGGATGCGGGCAGTCGCGCATGACATGTCCTAATTCTCCACAGCGATAGCAAGTGATATGCGGTATCGGCAGGCACGGTGGCGCAGCAGGCGAGCCTGGCACGAACGGCGGCGCAAGTGCATTTAGTTGGCGCGTGTTTTCAGCTCGTTTGTCGATTACGTCTAACAATCGACTAATTGTGTCGCTATTACTATTGTTTGCCTTACGGTGTTCTTCAATCATGGTCTGGAGTTGTGTGATCAGACCTTCACCTCCCTCCTCAAGGAGCGAGTTCACTGTTTTGGTGCGGGGATTACTAGTAACCGAAGCGTCCGGATCGGGGCAAGCAGCATTTGCGTCCTCATACCGCTTAGCAACAGCTACCGTATCGCGAAATGTCTCGCACTCGTGGATCTGATTAAGGACCTGCCTGCGCACTTCGGGTCGTAAACCCCCTTGAAAGAACATGCGTAGCATGGTGTCCCGTTGCTCCTCCTCCATATCAGGGAAGGCACGATCACACAACTTCTGCAGTTCTAAACCATACATAGCAACTGGTTCGTTCGCTCCTTGTTGCCTAGTGCAAAGTCCTGATAGTGATTTCTCAGGTCTACGGGAAGATGAAAACAATAGAAAACTCTGACGCTTCGCCGGTGGAAGGCCTTCGAAGGCCTCCCTTGCCGGTCCACGCTAGAGAGCAGGTACACAAATTAACTTTCGGCGATCGTCCCAACCATTGGCGTTAGCGAGACGATTATACATACGAACCCAGTCTTCGAAATCCTGACCTCCAGGTTCCCCATCAAAGGTCGGCATGTCCCTTAACGGTATCATAGGAGGACCAGTGGACTGGGTGGTTAAGTGGTGTTAAATCGCATTCGTGGCACTTGCGTCCGCGCCGAGCGCTTCGGCAAATTCTCCACGACGCAAGTGTCCAGTGGGTCGAGGTGGCGGCGGCGTCAACGGTGGCTCGCCGGCAGTTACGGTCGGTCGAGTTCTAGTCCGTATAGTGTCCTCCATCGGTCCGTCCGTCGCACCGAAGAAGTCACTCGTCTCCAAGTCTCCGTTATGATTTACGTTTGAGTCCATTTGTGTAAGAGTAGGTTCTCGATTTCAGTGGATAATTACGTGTACTTGTTGATCGAGAGTCTGGCGTCAAACTAGCAGCAAAAAGGTACCAAATCAGGGCGTAAAATCTCGTACGAATCACAGCAAAAAAATGTGTTATTGCCGGTGTAAACGATCACGTTAGTGGTAGACCAAACTACCTTGGCTTACTAAGCTGAATAGCCAAAATAAACCACCCTACCCGGTTGTCGATAAAGAAACGCAACGGTCCCGGTCAGCAACTGAGACAGCCAGGTAAATCCAACAGAATGAACACTGAAAGCCGAGAGGTTAAACAAAACAACACGTTCAAACTACACAACGATAACCAAAGTACGGTGTACAAATGAGGTTTATACACAAAAGTAAATACGCAAAGAAAATTTAATATAAACAAAATTAAAGATTACAGCGTTCCGTAGGCAGTGTCCAAATATCTTCCGAACCGATCGTCCAGTGGGCAAAAGTCAATCCGTAGCGCAGCAACCAATAGTCCAACGGTAAGGCAGCGTCCGTGTGACAACCAGCAGTACACCGTCGAGCGAGCAATACAACTGTTACGCGGCGGTCCAAAAATCGTAGCAACGAGAAACGCAACGTCCCGAAAATAACAGCCGGATCGAGTGAAAGTTCGACGGAGCGAAAGGTCGATCAAGTGTCCCAAGGTCGCAGAGCGATAAATAGTTCCAGTCAGTCGTCGTTCGTCAGGTAATACGATTGTTCGGTCACTTCCGATAACGTAGACCAAGGCCAAATAGTCAACAGGCTAACGGTTGATAACAAATGTGTCGACGGCGAACGGCGGCGTAGAATAAAATTGGCGTACGATAAAATTGTAGCACACAAGGCGGTATTAATTTCACAAATGAATCGGCGAATTAGTATAGATCGATAACGATTTAATGAGTTAATTAAATAGTTAAGCACGCTAATAACGCAAAGCCCCTGAAATAGTGCCCCATGGTTTGGTACACTCGAGAGCCACAGTACTCGACGGGACCACCGACAGCAACACGAGCTGCCACCCTTACACGTACGTCCGCAACGAGAGCTAGCGTCAGGAGCAGAATATAAATAGTGACCAAACAAAGGCACAAAACAATACGATTCACAAAAGCCATAGAAGCATATATTAGTACAGACAAGACTGGATGACCATTGACACACCACGAATGGTACTTCTAGGTGCAAAAGGTCCACATGAAGGTAGAAACTGAACTTATACGAAATTTACCTGCAATAATTTCAGGATTTCTACTGGTAATCAGAGTCACTATTACCATTGGACGAAATGGGCGCCGCTAACGAACTACCCTCGGCATATGGTTTAGACGAAAGCTTCAGACTCACTGCGTGAGGTTTAAATGAAAATTTGCTCTCTCACGGCCTGTGATTTGAACCAAATTTTAACTCACTACATGGGGTTTAAATGACAATTTACGCCTTACCATGTAGCCCCCATACGTTGTAATAACCGGTGACGCAGCTGCATGGCGCAACTTCCTAACACCATGCCCATACGACCCCGGCTATCGTAACCTCAAGGGTGGACCGTGAATACTAAATTTTAATCCTATTCTTGGTCAGACCCAAGAAGCTACGCACCTTAGCAGGCCGCAGGCGCGCTTCACGGGGTGTGTTCGGACCCCGCCCGAAGGGTTGCGCACGTGTCTAGTATCGGGTACGATTTCTGAGGTCCCCCAGGAAGGCTAGCACCGACACCTCCTCGCAGGTAATGGAGCCTAGCCGCTATTCCCTATCTTAAACTCATCGGAAGTTGTTTAGTTCTGTTTTACTGTGGGAAATGTTGAACTAAAATGTGAAAGTGTCTCTAGAAATTTGAAGCTCAAGATAAATTACCTGGTTAAAAATCACGGTATGCTCCGTGTTAGAGCATTGACCTATGTGACCCCCACAGGGTTCCGACGAGCCCTGAGTGTTTTAATGTCGGATTATCAATGGTGTGGCCTGCGCTTTTCAATGGATTCTATTTCGATGAAATTAGTCAAAATCCCTATTGAACTTTTCACGTTATTGCCAGGAACGAGTTAACTTTTTCAACTGTATTTCTCAGATTTTACTCCTTGATTCCAGGGAAACACGAAATAGATTTGATAGAAGGCCCTGCTCGTCAGGGCTTGCGACATTCTCGTACACAAGCCATGGCGAACAGGGTCTGCTCGTCCGAGCGGACAAACCAGAAAAGCATAATGTCCTATCGTCTCGGTATCGAAGAAGACTATAGTCGGCGTGTCAAGATACAACGTTTATTTACAAAGATCAAAGCTTATTGATGGGACGAGTGTTCCAAAAAAAGCCTAATAGTATCTTGCTGTGGTCGCGACAGTCCAGCACAGTGTGGCGGCACGGGGCGTTGAAAGGAGAACGGGCGAGGAGCGTGCAGATATTCGCCAAGTTGCGAACTAGGGGCGGTTATCCCTGCTTCACTCAATGCTAGCGAACTACTCAGCTATGAGGCGCAATAAGCAGGGGCCCTAGAGTGCTTCTGAAAACGCTCCTTAATGCATGTCGCGCTGGGCGACGGATACTTAAGATGGGCGGAGGGAAAAAGCGGTGTTCGGACTGAATACGCGAGCTCTACATCTTGGTTGGAACACTGCTCAAAACAGCCCCGACTATAGAATCTGACGAAGGGGCGTCTGATCGTTTATCCTCAAGGTACACTTGCATTAATGCCTATCACTACTTTCATCCTATTAGATTTGACGACCTCACCTACCTAGCGGTACGACTGACCGAACGACCGTGGGTAGGGGCTAACTAATCCGGTTTCGTAGCGGTAGGGCCAGTTATAACGCGGGACGACTCTACATGATTCCCTAATCGGTCTCTGGGTCGCCCTCTAGAGGCGAGCCTGATTATTTTAGTTATAGATTTGTTTCCCTAGTGGTATTTCGTTGGGGGGGCATGTTTAACGGGCTGAGAGGATCGAGCCGGGGCACGACTCGACCTCATTCATTACCTTAGGGGCCGTTTTGGATGGTCGGGACAGGGGCGACCGGCCCCGGACGCCTCTGCATCTTTTGTTTTGTCTCTTTATCGTTTGTCTTTGGCCTCTCTCTAACGACTATTTTCTTTTACACTGCACTGTTGCAGTGTCTCAACTGCACTGTCGTGCAGTTGAGTTATCACCGACTCAATAATAAAAGTCGATGTGTTCCTATGGCTGAATGGTTAAGACATGTAAAACTGCAGCGGACTTGAATTCTCCGTGCAGGTTCAACTCATAGTACGGGAAATGCAGCTCGCTGCTACTGAAAATACAGAAAAGATGAAACCTGGCATACATAGTACATAGCCTAACGGGCACTCATGATAAATAGTGAAACCTGGCTAAACTCAGCGATCGACTCGCTCCAAAAGGAAAAAAGGGTTTTGCACTAGCCCGGTTTGGGGCCGAAATGGCCAGGACGAGGAGGTAAGTATTCTTTATTTTTTGAAAATCCTAAAATTTTGTTTGAAGGCGGGGACACAATGTGTTTCTCCCGCATAGGCGGTTTCTAGTGATGGCGCAGGCGCAAGCTCTTAATTTTATCTCTTTTAGACAATGGTCCCGAGCGAAGACCATTGCGTAGTGCATAGGTGAACGTCGGTAAATCTCGTCTGGCGTGTTGCAATTAAACGATGCACCATCGTCCCAGGTCAATGTCGGCGAAATTTTGCTCAGCTGGGGGCGTGTTCTTCCAGCTGATTTCGATTACACGGGGACAAGGGGACACCTACAGGTATTCCGGTCAGTCGTCCTAATGAAAAGAGCGTACAGATAAGGTGCCTACCGAGTAGGTCGTTTAAGTGTTGTGAAATTAAGTTCAAACATCTGAGTAAAATGATTCCGAGACAACATTCCGTGAAAGCAGCAAAGACCTTAAGCTCAAGTTAGCGTCCCTAGAATTTGTTTAGTCTTTTGAGATCCCAAATTTTCTTAACTCGAGGAAATAGAAGAAATTTTGAGGGCTTTCTAAAGCCCGACGGAGGCTAGTCCTCCGTCCCTAAGCTGCGTTTCTGTCCAAGCCCAAACATGGTATGGGCGTTGAACGCTAAGCTATAAGTTTGTAAACCATAAGAACAAACCATCGAATAATTCCCTATTTTCTGTGCATGCACGTTCACGAAATTTTAACGTGGTCGGCTCAGTATAATTCGTTGATCCGAACTCAAAAGAAGCAAGTCATGTAAAACCTGGACGAGAAGCGTCCATTTTGTTGTGCCTTACCTAAGACCACGGTGAATCAGCAAGACTTCGAATTAGACGAATGGTCCTCACAGTGCTCTGCACTAACGTGCCCTAAATCGCCTAACGCCTCCTACGTCGGAACTCGATTCTAGAGGTTGATTCCAGTTAAGATCGTGTGTAGCGTTTCTGAGGGGACGGGGTGGGTGAAACCTGAACGCGATTGATTCTACTTAGGGGCGAGGAAACATGCTACGTTCATGAAATATTTAAGGGAATGGCCTGTTACTCTTTATCCGGCAGGGAAACTAAACCCCTGCATCCACTAAGCCTTCAAGTACTTACGAACTTTGATCCCTGGGGCAGCACCAGCTGAACCCCCTTCGCGAAGTATACACCTACGCGGAAACCTTTGTCCATCGAATCGATCCGAAGCAAAAGCGAAAAGCCAAAGAAAACAGAGCCATATGAAAACTAAACACAGAAAATAGTGCGTCGGAGCCGGTCAGTAAAGTCGACCGAACTCCACGCTGTCGAAGTCCAACTGATTCCAAGATTCGACGCGTTGGTCGTAACCTCGAAATTTCTGCCTATATGTTACGATGGCGATTTTGTCGCCGTCCAATCGTTGGCGACTTCTTGACGCCCACTTTTTTGGGTTTTCTGTCCAGTGTCCAATTGGGGACACTTCCGGAAATTGAAATCTTGACGGCTACCGTAAACCGTCGATGTCCTTAAAGAGAGTCGGCTTCAATTAAATTTGCCGACTTTAAGTTTGAATCTTCCGAGTACTCGGAAGTTGACCATCTGTGGTTTTAGTCCAAATTTTCCCAAGAAAAATCAATTTTGAAGTTCCTATTTCCCGTCCTCATCGCCGGATGTCCAGCGAAATCGGATCCTAAAATCACAATGTTCGAACAATTTCCGGTCGCAACTTAACTTAAACTATTACGACTACTTTAGGGACACGCAACTTCCTTCTTCAACCCAATTAGCGTGCCAATCTGTTTGAATTTTGATTGTTCAACCCTCCCAACTCGTCCTAATTCGGCGGCGATCGACTTGGTCTTTGTTGTCCTCAACTTGCCGCCATCCTAATTAAGCTAAATCTAACTTAGCAGGTGACCCTCGTTCATGAGGACAGTCGAAAACGTCGAAAAGAACCGAGCTAATTTGAAATTTGTACGCTAATGCCGGTACCTCGAAGTCTCGCCGGGGGAAACCGACGACGCGAGAACGTCCGTCTCGAGGCCAGAGACGGGGCTAACCTTAACCTACTCCTAACCGGTCAGGGGTCCTGCTTCAAAGCTCCTAGGGTCTGCGGGAGGGCCCTAAAGTCGCCCCCCGTTCGTCCTATCCGTCCACGTTTCGTCCGTCCGTAAAACTCTGAAATTTAACAAATTTTAGTACGTGGTGTCCTTGTTCGTCCGTCCTTATGTTATGTCCTTACATAAATATATATATATTATATACATATATCTACACACACACATATACACACAAAGACTAACACTACACACATCAGACGGGATGGCGTCCTGAGCGACAGAAAGGTCGCTCAGGATAAACACAAACGCAAAGCACATCAAACACAACAACAACAATGACGACAAAAGAAAACCGACCAGAAACGTCGGTTAGAGAGAGAACGAGGACAAAAGCGAAATGACAACGAGGACACGAGGCGGGCGTGGGAAGGGAGCGGGACAGGGGGAATCCGGGATGATTTTCAAGGGGCTAGGGTCAGATTCGATCTCAGGACGGAAAACGGGGTCGATTGATACCAAACACAAGGGGGTGGACTTAGTAACGGGTCGGAATCCACTCATGGGTTCTGTTATGTATTGGTATGGGGAGCTTTAGCGGGCTCTCCTGCGTTAGCGGATGGGCGAAGCGACGCCCGCCGGGTATCGTTGGACTCACCGTCCAACGGCGATTTGAACGAGGGGTGATATCGCTACTGGGGCGATAGGAGTAAAAACGGTACTAAAATCGTGGCAATTAGAGAGAGTGATGGCTACGGTGGGGGGCGCGTTTGTTGGTCGTCCGAGATAACGGGGCGGCGGATCGAGACCCGCCGGGTATTTTTGGAAATGTCTCATCGAGGCGAATCCAATGAGGGGCGGTTCGCCCATTTCAGAATGGAGGGAAAAATCTCGATTTATCGGCGCCCATCAGCAGTTGGCACCAGCTTTCTAGGCACCGTTGAGTGACTGCAGCGAGTCAGCAGGGACTCGGGCTGAGGTTCGACACGTATAGTTGGATTCAACTGGTCGCGACGAACAAAACGAGGGGTTGCCTGCGCCGGGTCTGACGCGGGGTACGGCGACGGGAATGGCGGAAAGTGGGGTTTTGTATTGGTTGCATACTGCAATAGTCTAAAGAAACAAGGCGGTTTCGCCTAAAAGTTGTCCACTGGACACACACACACATAAATAGATACCTATACATATTCTATATATGATATGTCCTAACTACATGGAGAGTGATGGTCCGGGTTTCACGGCGGCAACGCTACCTAGCGTAAGTAGCGATTGTCTCTACGCGTTACAAGCGAAGTTCCGGCGTTGTCCGGAGCGCCTTTGGATGTCCATTCGCAATTCCCAAAGCGTTCTACCAGCCTGCTCTGGTTATTCTCCGTACCACGATATCGCAGACGGTGACGGGCCTTCGAATGAGCCAGGCATCCGTCGTCCCTTACAGTTGCAAGTGCTACCAAAGCGTGATTTCCGCTTATTTTGACTTGTTGTTTTCTGTAAACGTTACCTAGTATTTTGTTATAACCAAGTAAATTTAATATTTTTGATTTCAGTCTTAACAAACGTGTTTTCCTGAACGTGCAGCCAGGGGCCTCCTATTCCCGGACGGTCGTAACCGTCAGTCCTATAACATATAGTGTCGGCTAGTTGGGTTCTCAACCAAGTTCCAGTTTTCGTCGGTGCGGGATTCCATTTTCAGTCCTTCAGGTCGGTTGAGGCCGCTCGTTTCCTCATAATTTGGTCACGTTACAACACTCGTCCCTAGCAAAATCGTGGGTCACAACAGAAGGACATACACAAAATTGATCGTTAATATAAACGGCATGTTATGCAAGAGTGGTTCATTAATATAAACGGCATTGTGTACAAAATTGTTCGTTAATACAAACGGTATTTTATACAAAATTGTTCATCACTATAAACGGTATTTCATACACAAAATTGTTCATTATTATAAACGGTATTTTATACAAAATTGTTCATTATTATAAACAGTATTTTATACAAAATTGTTCGTATTCTATACAAAATTGTTCATTATTATAAACGGTATTCTATACAAAATAATTGTTCATTAATATAAACAGAATTTTATACAAAATTGTTCATTATTATAAACGGTATTCTATACAAAATTGTTCATTAATATAAACAGTATTCTATACAAAATTGTTCATTAATATAAACAGTATTTTATACAAAATTGTTCATTAATATAAACAGTATTTTATACAAAATTGTTCATTATTATCCACGACATTTTATACAAAATTGTTCATCGATTACGATACGCCTTTTTCGTATACAAACAGCCATGTGCCAACGCTTCCCGATGCGATTTTGAGTCCAAAAGTCCTGAAATGCTCGTGACAGGGTCGGAACGACCCTGTTACACTATTGCTTTCGAACGAACATATTATTCATTTTGCTAACGTACCACTCAAAACACAGTGCGCAAGGAATGAAGAGACAAAATAAAAAAAAAAAGCGGGAAAAAAAAAAAAAATAAAAAAAAAAAAAAAAACAAAAAAAAAAAAAAAAAACATAAAAATAAAACAAAAAAACCCCCCCACCCAAACAAAAAAAAAAAAATAATCTAAAAAAAAAAAAAAAAAAAAAAAAAAAAAAAACAAAACAAAAAATAAAAAAACCCCAAACAAAAATAACACAGCACAAAAAAAATAAAAAATAAAATATTTAAACAAATAATAATTAATCAAACAAATATACTAAAAAACCCCACAAGACTCGTCCCCCCCCCACCCCCCCCCCACCCCCCCCCCCCACCCCACATAAACACCGACAAAAAATAAAAAATAATATAAAAATAATAAAAGAGACCAAAAATATCTAAAACATATAAAACATAAATAATACACTTTAATTATTTCTACATTCGGCCCCCCCCCCCACACAAAAAATCTGCCCTCACAATATTTTGATTGTAATACACTACAAGATTCGCAGGCTCAAATTGGCTAAAATACGACAAGATCGAAAATACTATTACGTAAGCATGGCTGTTTCTTTTTAAAACTTACTGATTTGGATAAAATCAGAAAGAACAGCAACATCAGCAACAAAAATAGCAGATGATATGTTATAGAAACGTAAAACTACTCAACGATGTCTTGCGATGTTGACGATGATTGAAAATTATTGAAGCGTCAAAACAACTGAAGATGTTTGAAATAAGCCAGAAAAATTTGTTTTTACAAAAAATATTTTTTGTTATTAAATGAAGCATAAAGTAGTTCTTGGTATATATCAAGTGACCGAAAGCCAGGAAACATACAGTGCCGCGGTGAATTTGGTATTTATTGTAAGTTTCTTTTCTCACATGGCTTTGAATTCTCACCAAAAAGCAAATAACAAGGCAAAAATATGACCGGTAATTTCTGCGCGAATCAGTTTGTGATTTTGACAAAACAACAGCCTTTGTGTGCGGACCTAAAATAGACTCACGCATTAGCAACAATGTTCTTGCTGCTATTCTGTTAGGCAGCCATATCCAGAACAAAAATGTTTTTCTTCAGAAACTGGTTGAACTGTCTAAATCAACATTGTAGGCAGTCAGCGCTGCGTTTATCTACGTTTAAGTGAGGCCATAATAGTTGCAAATTTTTGTAATAGATATTTATTTATGACACAAAGTTTTTTTGATAATTCAGTTTTCACTGACCTCAGTATCCGTTCCTAACGACTAGAAGTAGACCTGTAGGCCTAGAGCTTGACTCATTCCTGTGGGATAATCATATTTTTGCCCAATATACGTTGTAAAAAATAACCTGACAATTTTTTAAATATTTACTTCAGTTTGGGTTTTTCTCGCTGATGGTCTTCGTACAATTGTGGTTCGTAGCATTAAAACTAAGGCCCACATTAAGCTATGTCAAATATGACAAATTAATATCTTGTTCCCATTATTCCTAATTTGATCTTATATTTTCCTAGTAAATCTGTTGTAAGAATTTTAATAACTGATTACGCGACAACGGGTTTGAACGCAACAACATACTGAAACGCGTTACGGCGACAAATATGAATATATATACGTTTGCATGTATTTATAATGTATATGAATGGCTATATGAGGCTTATGATTCTTACCAGGAAGCGAGATACTTTTTTCAAAATATGCATAGGGGATCGCCATATAACCAGCTTTTGCATGAAAAGCGTGATCCACATGGCTAAATCCGATCCTGGTAAATGTGGTGTTTCAGTCTGAGTTCTCACGTTGTTTTAACTTTTTTCACAAAATCAAAATATGTTGATAACAAATGTAGTTTTACATTAAAAGGTGTTCATATTGCGATCGATCCTGTCCGATCAGATTCGTATTAATCGAATTCCTAGCCTTCCGCGTGCTGTGTGTTTTAATTTTTACAACACATCATCTGATTTGAATAGGGATAAAATAATTCATGCTTGATCAAATCGGATGGGATGCAATGCAGCACACCCTTGATTCGTTTTTCTTTTAACAATTCGAAATCCACTTATCTAATACCTCAACTATTATAAACTCACCAAAAACTGTATCCAGCACATTAAACCTTAGACCCAAACGGCTGTTTTCTATATTCCCTACGTTGTTTATCAAAGACGTATCTTGCCGGCATAAGCTTTAACGAATCAAAAACACAATACTATATTAAAAATGTTTAAAACTCTCAGTTCTTACATACACCTCGATATCCATGAAACCAGGGGTGCAAGCTACATAATCGGACTAGTGTAACGTCAGTAAGACGCTAGAGATTATTTTCGTCATTCGTCTGGTCCCAAATATGGTAAAGCTGTAAATTCTAAACGAATGTACCTTTAGTAAAACTTTGACAACAAATATAAATTATTTTACTCCATGCATCTTTTTCAGCGCTCCGAAAATCGTAAGCCATTGCCCAATGCCAAGGCGTAGTCACGGGATTTTGAAAATTAAAGGTATATGGTTGCTTGTTTTATCTTAAATAAAGCGAAGTCATGGTTTCTAATACACTAAGCTATTGCTGTATGCTATGTTATATGACTGCTGTATATACAAACATCAGTTATTATATGTTCCAGTAGCATCGTAAAGCGCAGTATGCTAGTGTTGGCTTAGAAAACAATACGAGTTCCACTGCACCTGACGTAAATTGTTAGATGTTTTACTTCTTCATCGTTACATACCACGCTGTCGCGGCGAATAAATCTAGCAGAAATATGGGTTCTATTATATTTTGACTCGCTTGCTTTCGTCGTTTGGCACAAAATGAAATGTCGGATTATCTGGTGGCATTTTGGCAAATATTCGTGAAATTTGTATCTTGCACTGCACTTATTTTTAAGAATTTAGTAAGTACCCTAACTTAGTTTATAGTTTGGATGGCCTTTCAGATTGTGTCAGTGATTTAACTTTGGCCCTTCCACGTATTTGTCACGGAAAATATCGCAAATCGACGCATTTGTGGAGTTTGTCGTAGGGCATGCTTTTGAATATACGTTGCTATTACGCTTACTTCACAAAATTGCTTATGGAATCAAGTTGTACCTCTTAAATAGTGCGGACGATGTACGAGATTCATAGCTAAACCGATTTCAAGCAGCCACTATGGTTGAAGTTTATTCCACATTGTCAGAAATGCGTTTTTAAGTCATGTGGCAAAGGGTCAAGCGTTTCCCATCAGCGCCTGTTTACTCCAAATGCCTTAACGCTTTGTCAGTGCCTACTGATTCAATAAAATTGAAAATCTTGTAAAATAAATAGTGGTTACATGTAATATTGTGTGTCACGGAATGTCAGGTTTATTGTGGAAACTTTCAAACTGCCTTTTTGCATCTGCTCAGACATTGTCGGGTTCCATTCTGGACGAAAAACAGCTGTAGTATTCTAACTCAGTGAGATGTTTCTCAAGAAATCGTACAACAGCTCCTAAAGTATCGTAGTGGCTGGTATGCTGGTCTCGCACCTGACTGATCCAGGTGATTCGCTCCGCTGCTGGGTCAAAAAAATTTGTTCAAGAATGCACAAATTATGCCTTGGTTTAAAAAGGAAAGGGTTGTGCAGCTTTTGAAAATGAAAATACGAACCGTGCAGCAGTTCAACGCTTCAAAATTACTTTAGCTACAGTTATTTGGCTCTGATTTGAATTGAATCAATTTGTTTGCAGCTCTGCTTATTAGAATACCAAAAATAAATCTCATTGGTGCCATGGTCTGTATATGTTCTACATTGAATCTTGATTATTATTTCACACGACACATTACTCTATTATCCTGGATGCTTTTGTCGTAATTGTTTCCGGAATTCTTACTGAAGTCGCAAATTAACCACTATGCATTACTGTAACACGTTTTAAAATTATGTTTTCTCTTATTGACTGGATGTACACTAAGACTACAAAAAAAGAGATTTGCGTTTTTATTAACCCAACCTGTTTAATTTTATGATGCTAGTCGGCAACAGTGCCCATAGTCACACAGTTTTTTTACCAAATTTGCCATTTGGCTTATATGTACACGTAAGTTGTTATACGTTATCTTTGCGTGTTTCTTCAAGAAGCCTAGAAACAGTTCTAAGATAGATCCGTGGTCTGGGTACGTGGTACTCAAGGTTCCCTGGTTCGGTTTATGGCACGATGTTAAGTTTGCTAATCATCGCGCAGTATACAATGTAAATCTGGCTACAGGTTTCCGACAAATTTCCGTTATCAAATTGAAAATCATTTGTTAAATATACGTTACGAAATTGGCTGGGCTCTTGTTATCTAAGATTTGATAAGACAAGATAACAACACGAATTATACCTTGATTGTATTTAATGTTGAGTTTACGATTGCATAAAATCACTCTATGACCCCACTTAATTCGTACATGGGTCGGTATTGTTTCATGAACAGATTTACAGCGATATTGCTTTCTTAGCAATTGGTATTATAGCTCAGCTTTTGGGTTATGTGCCATCTAATTCAAATTCTCCTTTATGAAATAATATTGTCAACCCCCAAATGTTCTGATTTCAGTTGTACTGCAGCTTTTTCTAAGCAGCTTCGGATACAATTTAGACTAACAAAACATTCGTCGTATTTTTTTTTGAAAAATGGTGAGAAGGGAGGACTGTTGGGCGAGGGTAAAGTTTAGTTTTTATCAACAATGATCGAACGGGATATACTTATAGATTCACTTGTAATTGGGGTATAACGAGTGGCGTATTTATAACAAGTTTGAAAAACAAACTTGCAGAGCTTAGCAGTGATAACACAAGATAGTTTGTTAGACAAAGAACCGTTATTCGCAGCGTCACATTCTATGTAAGAGTGATTCTTATTGAGTTTTTGAAGATTGTTAACTAACGTTCCCTTATTTCAGCTGCCTGGGCTGTCGAATTGATAGTGCTGGTTGTGTTGGTGCTTTAGCAACAGTATATCGCTATTTCACATTGACTATTGCTCAGTATTATCTACGCGGTTGCAGCATTTGTGTATTCTACGGTGTTGATAAAGCAGGCAGCGGCTAACTGCTATCCAGGTCAAATGCGAAATAGCGGTTACAGGCGTGTCTCTAACGTTCGAGCAAAGATACTAGTCACTTTCCGAGTGACGCCGACGTCTCGTTCCATTGGTCTTAATTTTCTAGCTTTGTTCTTGATCCAAAATTATTGGATTTAAGCGAACTTTGGATTCGCCTGATTTTGTTTGCGGAGTGGATTACGACGGTTGCGATTTGGTTCGATTCGCTTAGTCCTTCACAGCAGCTTGGGTTCAACAACAACTTATACCGACAAAAACGTTATCGGTTCGGCGATTTGCTGATTTTAACGATCAATAGCTTTGGTGGTATTATCTGTACGTGCTGTGCTTACCATGTCCATACATAATATAATTTTATAATACAATATTATATAATGAGGCTGTTTCGACAGTATTGCCCAGACAAGCAAAGCTATGTCGTTGCGCTCGTTACTTAAGTGAATATTTCTGCCTAGCCTTGCGCTATTACTTAAGAAATTATTTTAAAATTCTATTTAAATTTAGGAAATTTATGTATTCATATCGCGTTCGTATTGATCAATCATCGGAACCTTGCTTTATGTATCAACAGCATATATTTTTGTATATGGTAAAGTATGTATATATAAATCATATTTAGCACATAAGGACGCTACCTTATTGTGAACAAGAGTGCTCCATTAAGCATCTTAGTGATGTTTTACTTAGCAATGTGGTACATTCTTTCGGTCGGTACTGATATGTTAGTGCTGTACTTAGTTACAAACTGCCTCTCTGTATTTATACTGTTACATATTTTGCCGTTTTATTTAAAATATAGTAAAGTATGTTCATAAAATATAGGCTTGTATATATTTGTTGTCTTTTGAATATGTTATACTTTTTGTCGCAAGGCATCTTTCGTTAACGGGTACAATTTAGTTGCACCTATCAGATTTCAAGTCGGCGTTTTCTGCAGTGTCTCTGTCTATTGTTCGACATGTGTAGTTGTTAGCGTGTATGTGTCTACACATATGTAAGTCGAAAATCAGTTCTTCGTTGGTTACCTGCCCATCTTTGTGCTATGTCGTTGGACTGTTTTGAGATTTGTTTGATTTTAATATAATTCTTCATTCTTTTGATTTCTACGAACTCCCTAGAATGTTTTGACTTGGTTCATAGAGTTTCTCGAAAATTAAATCTTGTGTTGTTATAAATTCATAAAAGTCCCATTTTACTTGACATTTATCTAACCCATTATAACTTGAGACACATGAGGACAGTTTTCAACATTGTATTAGACTTCTACATACTATGTTTTTGTTTCTGGTGCAAGTAGAATAGTGGTATGACGGACTTAGCCAAAACATGCTGCTAATAATAACATATTAGTGCTTGGATCAATTGTTCAAATGTTACTTAAATTCTAAATTTATTTAAGCATGGTATATGAGTTGTTAGATAGAATATTTAAGCTAGCGCTCGCTTTGCTCGAGGCCTCACTTTAGTTCTATAGTCGTAGAAATCGACAGTTTGCGCTACACGATAATTGTTTGTTACTCTTCATGTTGGTAGTTATTACGCTGCGTTTTAATTATTCGTGGATCGTTTGTTGGTTGTTCGCTAGCGCCCATCTGTGGTTATCGTAAGTCAGTCTTAGATTGTGGTTTGGACGTTGTGGTGGAATTCCCAGGTTACTTCTGTTCGCTAGCAGCTTAAGGATTTTGGGTATTAGCTACTAAGGCGTGGGGGCACTTCTACTTATTGATCCCTCACGCAAGCATCATCTCAGCATCTTATTATCGGCGATTATTGTGGATAGTCACGCGGTTCGTGGACAATACGGCGATACAAAGTTATTGTGTGAAGAATACAGATAGAGACACTGCGGCATGATGATGAGCATTTGTGATGAGTTTTTGCTTGTTTTAGATATATTTTGACAGAATTACTTTATTGTTGTGAAATGTTAATCGGTTGATTACACATATGGTACACAATTTTGTGGTGTCTGTTGGTTGTTTGTCCGTCGATTATTGAGGTGTCAATAGAGAACTATTGGTAGTAGTATCATTAACAGTGTTGATAGTATTGTAGCCTAAGAGTCCAACCTGAGCAAAGAAGTTGAGTATTTTGAGGCGTAACTAAAGTTTGACCTGCACGTTGAGTTAAAGGATCAGAGTTCATCGTTTGCGTAACGACAGTTGGACATCCCCAAAAATGCAGAGTATTTATATTCCCCCATAAACCCAATAGCGTTCGATTGTTCTTTCGTTACACTAGTCTTGATAATTGTGTACTACGGTAATAAACATTTTTGTTTGTTTTATTTGTGTCAAATTTGGGCATGTCTCTCAAGTCGTCGGTAGACAAAAACAAAAGCATATCGTTAAAACAATTGACCTGTTTGAGGCTTTTCATGATCGCCTGACCATAAACTTCATATATTTGTGCGTAAAGGCATGAGCCGTGTGTGCACCTGTCAATGATGTATCTTTTTTCGCTAAATCCGATTTGGCATGGGATATATATAAAACGCATAACGGCCAACATTATCGCAATAGGACATTTCAGCGACAGGATTGATTGTAGTTTCTCCATTAACAATTTTATAAACAATATCTATTATAATTATGGGACAATACCAAGTAACAAAATAAATTTTGCAGGCCGTCTCACGCAATACACAAACAGTCAGAAATATAATTGTGTTGACCAAATGTAAAGTTAGGTGGTGTAAGCTATATTCAGGTTGCATAGTTGTCGATATATCAAGTCTAGACGTAAGCCTCAGTCTACGTTGAAATCCTTATATTTGATCCTTATACGAAACACATGAATCAAGCAGAAGATATTGCTCCCCTCGAACAACCCAACTAAACTTTTATTTTTTCAAGGGTTTCGAGAGCTGAAACTTTACGCCATGCACCTTGAATAATGTCATTGTATTTATGCAAATTTCAAAGATTAATTATTATAGAGTCAGAACGAATCACGTCACAGGCAGGATCTCTCCGCTATTGAAATTTTTTCTCTTTTACATCTTAAAGATTCAGATTTGCAATCATTTGTTTTCATGCAGATTCAGCAATTCCGCAATGGGGCACATTGTTCGTGTAATAAACCGCTCAAGATATTTATATGGTTATTTTTAACAAAAGATATTATGTATGAATATTTTTACATATTTTGCAGTTGCTGTTTTATGTATTTGCTTCATTGATAATTATTTTATAAAAATCAGATGCGATAATTTGAATTTTCGGATATTATGCAAAAATTGTGTTATAAAATATCATCAAACTTGCATGGTGCTATGCAAAATTCTCATAGTGCTAAAATTGCTGACAGAAGAGTGTGACACTTCGATACAGGCGAATGTCAAACTGTATTAATAGATATTATGGGAGGTTATGACTTTATCTCATGTATTATTTCGCGGTAAAACAATGCGGACATTTCATATTCGTGGGGTAAAAGGTAGGACTGAAATACAACTTTTTGGTTCAGTAGGTCTTGCGCCGCACAAATAAGAGGGTGTAAGACATCAAACGCCTGTGACATCTAAAACAGGTCAGTATTGCACAGAGTGTTGAGAAACTTCATACTCTTCCACTATACAGCCTCAATATCATTGCAACAAATTGGACACAGTGAAAATTTACAAAATACATTGTGTGAAATTACGTACAGTTATTGCGTTAGCTTGCGTAGATTAGTCATATGGATGACACGGTCAGTGCAATAATAATTGCATCACATTTGTGTTAACCAGGTTGTCTGAAATTTAATACAGTTTTGTTAAATCTTAAATTTTCAGCAATCGTTTTTTTGTTTAACTTTTGACGAATTATACAATTACCAAGTGAAACACATAAGCTTTACCTAATTTTTTAAATAAAATGTATAGAATTGAATGCATTAAGTGCGGTATACATAAAATGTTTCTCAAATCCTCTTACCTTTCCACAAATTTGTATATAAATATTATCACATATTTATATACTAAGTATATAGGTTCCACTAAATTATGAACATTACTAGAACGTACATATCGCTTATAATTGAGTTGATTCTAATTTTGCCGCTAGTTACTGGCAAAAAAGCACTAGAAGCAAAGAAAACTTCAGAAAGCCGCAAACAGTTAACAACAAGCAAGGTGTTTCTCTTTTAATATACCTATTATCAGACGTTCAACAAAAATTCCGAGTAGTCCTTCAATTGATAAAAGTGCATTCCGTCGATGACAATGACGATAATTATAGCATCTGTGGTCACGGATGGAGTGTCATTAATGTGAGACACTTGATTTGAAAGCAAATCTAACGGTGCGTCTTGGTGAATTCTTTACTATTTTGCCGCTTGTCTTGGGCATTGGAACGGTGCCTCGCCCAGAATTTGGTTCAATTGGTCCATCTGTACAATGGATTCTCCCAAATTAGGAATTATACATGTAAAATTTGAAGATCTTGCTATGCCGCTGCTGCCAATTTTAGCACCAATCAGAAAATTTTTAGTTTTTATTATATGATCGGCATTAAAACATTACTATGTTCACACATCGACACATAGAAGTTAACAAAAATTTAAAAGGAAAAGGTTAAATGTTTGACGTTTTGTCGTTTTTTCTATATATTTCAGTCTTTAGATGAGTGTTATATTAAATTATACTAGCTGAGAACCCGTGCAAACACGCGACGGCAGAAAATGTGGAATATATGTCCCGAAATACTATAGAAATTAGCTTAAAGTCGTGCAACCTGCAGGAACCTATAAACAGAAATTAACCCATTCAATGGATTAAAAGGTTAAAAATGCCATATCTCAAAATTTTAATTTTTTTGTTGTATTTGTGGACAGTGGAACACAGCTGCGAATACCGTATTTCAAAATAGTTTTTGTTTCAATTTGCAAGTTGGAAACATGTGGCAGTATCCAGGTACACCACACCAGTCCACCCAGCGTGTGAAATTACCCTATATGAGTCTAACTTCATTTTTTCGATTTCGTAACTACTGAGGCGCATGTAGCAATGATGTCTTCCCGAGGTACCCTAACCCCCGTAGCTTTTTTTCGGAAACTTGGAGACAAAAGTTAACCACTAAAATCGGCTCAGAGGTCAAATTTACCTTATATAATACTAACATAATTTTTTCGCTTTCTGGACTCCTGAGGATCATATAGTTATTTGTTGCCCTTCCAAGGGTACCCTGACACCTATAGCTCCTGACCGAAACTTTTGGGCTGAGAATTAACCACTCCAATCGACGCAGCGGTTCAAATAACCTTGTATGAACCTATCTTCATTTTTTGGATTTCTGGATCCGTAAAACTCATATATGGAGTGGTGCACTTCCGAGTGTACTCGAACCCCCTTAGCTTTTTACCGGAATTAATAACTATACGAAGATGTAATTTTACACTGCGTAAATGCATCACTTTCTGTGTTAGAATCTTGCCTTAAATTTATCACCGAAGTCAACCCTTGTATTGCGCTAGAATATAAGAATCGAGCCAATAATGTATAACCGGTAGCAATGTTCACAGATATAAATGTCGTTTACGTTGAAAATGACCTATCATGAGGAAGTTTTGTCTATAATAGCCTAATGCATACCATCAATTGGCATACCGTACATACACCATGTATTGAGAGAAATGGTGCAGCAGACACAATCAACCTATCACTATTGCTTTGGCAACACCATACAGTGGGAGAATTTTAACGGCGGCCAAAACTGTTCTTATGATCACTTTGGAGGCAGCAAGGTTTATTACGTTTCGGCATAAGCCACCATAACAATTTAGCTAAATGAATTAGCACTTTCAGAGAACATCATAAAAATATGACGATCAGGCTTGCTTTTATTGAATGCGTCATAATAGTTTATCTAAATTTGCGCTTTCAGAAAAATTTAGAAAAAAACGACGGTCAAGAGCATAGTCACAAACTTGTTTATGGGAACCACTGGATTTGCAATGTGATGCAAAGCTTAAACGTTCATGACGCACATGTGTACTTGTCGCTCTTCTCCCATGGTTCAAGGGGAACAGAGATAACTCCGGCGCGGAACACCCCTCCCTAATTTCCACGCTGGCTGCGCTCCTGACAACGGTATCCCTGACATTATACAGTGAACGCCGGATAATTAAATGTGTTCAAAGTATACGTTGTGTTCACTGGAAATCGAATACTTATGTCGAATATCTTTCTGCATGCACAACGGAATTGCTGGTTTTTGACCCGCTTCAAACCGCTAGTAATAAGTGACTTAATTTTATAGACCGAATTAACTGTCCATTGCCAAATACACCAGTTGTTATGCGTTCAACTAAACGCCACATCATTAAATTATCGCACACAAATAATATATACTGGATACATACTGTCGTGCTTACATTAAAGTATTATTTAAATAGTTTCGTGTATACCTGCGAAAAGAAGTGCTTTATACTGGAAACCAGTCAAAAAATAGCAGCACTATTTCCTTTACTTAGAACAAATAAAAAATTACCTCTTCGTTATTTTAAGGTAATTTGCATAGGAATACATCATTCTTTCCTAAATAATTTATATAGCAGCGCTACATTAATGTCATGCGATTTTCTACACCGCAGCAGGAGCAAGAACAGGTAATTATTTTAGAAGTATAGATTTTTGTATATTATTAATTTTTTCAAAACATTACAAATTAGTAGTAGTCCGTTACATTTGCACTAAGATGCAACGATAAATGTAAATTACATAAAGAAGTTTTTAATGTCGAATGTATGATATAGTTCCTGTAGCCTTAATAAGAGTAAGTAAAATATAGATCAAGTGTAGTAAAGTACCTAATTCTAGTTCGTATAGGGTGCCAATTTACGTTTACCCGGTTCTAAGGCTTAAAATTGTCTTATCTCTAGGCAAAATATGTATTTTCATCATTGCACAATAATTCTTATTTGTACACACGTCAGAAATATTGACTAAAAACACTCAAATTGCGTACCAATAAATATTTCTTAGGGTTATTAAAACCTAACTATTATCCTATTTGGCGTTGGAGATATTACTGTTACGCGTTCATTGCTTGGTGAGACTGTGAGCTTGGTCATACTCTTATTGCAATTATGGAGTTTTTTATAGAATTGATGCTGCTAGCTTGTTTTACAATATAGATAAAAGTTAATTTGATTCCGGACAGTTTGGCTTTATCGCCGATGAAATTAATAATGCAATTTTATTAAATTCTGTATTTTCTTCGCAACCTTGTCTGTGCCAAGATTCTATAAACGCCAAGTCGAATTAGGTTTAAAATCATAAAAGTAAAAAGAAAGGAAAGTTTGTTTTCTAATTTTAGCAAAAAAGATTGAAAAATTCAAGGCAACATTCGTTTTACAGAAACAACCCACGATATTATTTCTAGTATGTGAATCCTTGCTTCCTTATCTACAGACAACGTACCATTTGTTATAAAAATAAAATCTGCTTTTCAAAGACAGAGATATAATTATTTTTGTTCAACCTAATCACAATATAATTTGCCCCAAGCAAACTGTTTATTTCTATCGTCTTTTATTTGTTTTCAAATACATGTAAAATAAGAGCTCTCTGAAAGCATTTCTTTCAAGTTCCTTTAATGTATCTTTATTTTACAGCCTGAAACAATATTTCAATAATTATCATTGTACTACAAGCTGATGCTGTCACCACAACAAATTATCAACGGGTATATTGAAAACAATAAACCAGACTGATTTTAGCAAATAAACAGCACATTGATTGTTTTTAAGATACTAAGAATTCATCCCCGTTGGGATTACTCTATGTAGTAGCAGCCATTAATTGTTGCTCTACTACTGCGTAACCTTTAAGTACACTAAACAACTGCTGCAGCAAACTTTATTATTTCAGCGGTTGAAATGACTAGAAAGAAGCATGGGCTGCGACATAAAAGGTAATCCAAATCGTCCTTCCAAAAGTGCAGTGGATTTCTAACCGTTTTGCCGGCTTTAACACGAAATTCAGATAGTTATCTCTCCATGTTTTATATCTACCTCGCTGGTAAAGTTTATTAATTGCTTTGTACCCGGTGCAAATTATTAAAGCTAGAATATCTAGAGCATTTCAAACCTCTTTGAGAAACACACAGCACAGTTCAAATGACCCGACATGTGGGTACGGTGGTTAAAACGTGGCCGAGTGGTCTAGCGTGCTGTCCCGCGTTAACTATTCAGAAGGTATGTGTTCAACTCCCGCTGGCTCCTGAATTTATATATTTGTGGTCGTATTTTTTCCAACCAAATAAATGAGATTCCTAGTTTATAAAATCATTATTAGACTAGCATGGCACTAAGAACATGTGATTTAAGAACTTGCTATGTCGTTTTGCTATTGATGTTCTAGAGCGATGTGCCTCCGTGTCTGTCCAGTAGGTACGTATGTGTTCACTTCCCACTGGCACCTGAATTTTTACATTTGTAGTCGCATTTGTTCCAACAAAATAAATGAGGTTTCTAGCATATAAAATAGTTATTAGACTAGCATGGCACTAAGAAAAGGTGATTTAAGAACTTGCTATGTCGTTTTGCTATTGATGTTCTAGCGCCATGTCCTGCCCTGCCTGTCCAGTAAGTATGTGTTCAATTCCCACTGGCACATGAATTTTTACATTTGTAGTCGTATTCGTTCCAACCAAATAAATGAGGCTCCTGACGTATGAAATCATTATAGGTCTAACATGGTACTCCGAAAAGATTATTTAAGAGCTTGCGATGTCGTTTTTCTATCAATGTGAATAGATAAACGATGAATTTATATGCCAAAGTCACAAAGACTGTGTATGTACACAAATATTAACGAAATTTGTAGGTGATTAGATCACAATCTAACAGGTTTCCGGTTAAACATGACCCCAAAAACTGTAGAAACCCAACGGTCTTTACGAAGCATCTAGTTTAAGATTCAAGTTGCTGAGTTATATCCAATAGTTTTTTATAAGCGAGAGTAACAGCATTAATACGATTTAACATTAGCAATCATAATAGGTTAGTTCAAAATTAAGTTAAAATTTTCCTAGGAATTTACTAAACATTATAGAAACATGTACATAAAGAAATCAGAACACGGAATTCGTTAGTAGCCCTTAAACCACAAACTATTATGCATATTCCACATACATAGTCGTATATACATTAATATGCGACATGCGTGTATTTTTATATCCTTCAAGACGGCAATACTGCCTCTATAATGGACAGCATAGATGAAGCCTTCTTTCGACTGTAAATCATCTACATTCAATAACTTTATAAAACTAAGTCTGAGTGAAACTGTTTTAATCCAGAGAAGCTTTAATGTGTGTTTGCATGCGCTTATTAATTCCGCCTGATAATTATGATCGTTTTTCATCTTGTAAACTTTTAAGAATTACAGTCTGTTTTACTTAAAATATACTAACCCGTTGCTGGGTTAATTAAGATTGCATTTCAAGCAGCATTAACAAAAATATTGCCAGCTTAATCAATCGAATCAGGTTCGTTTTATTTAGTATCACGATTACTAGCAATTGAACTATAACGAGTTTGTTGCTGGATCCTTACGGCTTGTTACAACGAGAATTAATCACAGCACCCTGCAAACCGTGCGCTACGTGGAGAACCGAGTAAACCGAACACATTTTACTACAAAATATGTCCGTAGAGCAACTGCGTCTGTGAACAGATTAAACAGCGATGTTTCAATGCCTTAGGGTAAACTGGGTAAATGTTTCAAACCCATTGTCTTTATATGTTTTCGCCTGCCGTTAAAGTAAACAATAAATTAAGGCATAACGCATTAATGTATCTTTCTTGTATAGACAGATTGCAAGTTTATGCAGTCTAAAAAATTGTTAATACAAAGCATCGTAGTACTAAATGTGTGAATACGCTTTAGGGGCGTGCATTATTGTAACAGGACCGTTACGGTCTGTTACGTTTGTTTTTCATTAGGTCTTGACGTTATGACGCTCTGTGACAGTTTAGGTTTGAATACGATCTAACTGTAGCAAAACCGGCATACTTTTTAAGAAATCTGGTGCCGATCGGCAGGACTATAAGGGGCGATTTCAGGAACTGTCTGTTGTATGGTGCCATGGTTATATTCGTGCCGCTATTTTGTTTTATTAACACGTGATGCTTATTTATATGTGCTTCTTTGTGTGCCGTAGCATGCTTTGTCCATTTCATTTCATGTTTTGTTTTGCTTCATATTTGAGAGATCACTGTCCACGCTGGCCATGGGTCGAACTCAGTGGGTTTGTTTGAGGAGTTGTCTATAATAGAATTAGCTGGATAGTAGTGTCGCTAGTCCAAATAAACGAGTTAGGATTGTAAGGGTGACATAAGTTTCTTTTGTATAAGCTCCAGAACTTAGTGGGAACTCAACTAGTTGCTCCAATACCATTCAAGTTTCAGTATTACGACCGCCCGGGAATAGGAGGCCATCGACCGCTTATGCTCAAACATTGGTTAGGTAGTGATCAAAACCAGAAGTATCAATTTGACTTAGGCTGAACAGCCTATGAAGCAAATTTTACTTAGGCTGAACAGTCTATGAAGCAATGGGCACCAAAAAAACGGAAAACAACAACGCGGTATCGAATATTGACTTAGGCTGAACAACCTATGAAGCAAATTTTACAGAGAATTTCACGGGTTTTCTAACGAGACCAAAATGTCTCGAATTGCACGCGGATGTAGCCCTATATCCAGGGAATTAACACGTTAAAATTAAACCAACAGCCGTAACTTACGCTAAGTTTGGCTGTAGTTGATAGCGGTTCGGAATAGAAGTATTTTCTACTTAGTTGTATGTATTACTTATTTATATATAACTTTAATGCCTTGTCGTTTTCTTTTCTTGCCCTCCATGACGAACCCCTCCATACATGCCTTCTGTGTCATATTACAGCACCAGGACTCCCATGCCCGGTTAGTAGTGTCGGTCGACTTTATTGAAATTATCACTTTTGTGATATTTCATTTTCGTGAACAATACCTCCCTTAAGGGAATCGACTAGCTTACTGGATACGCCATATCATTGGAAAACTAACGCACACCGTTGGGTTCCGTTTTGCCCATTGGTCCACCTGAAAACGGCAGCTAAGTTGTTCGGTTTCACTTCATCGGTAGCTAAAATTTTCTGATCGCCGATGGTGCAACCCTTCTTGTCCCTCACTGGAGTTCGTCAGGTGGGAATTCTACACATCATTATATGGTCCCACCATCAAGGAACCTAACGGGCCCAAGCGGATATCGACCCGCCTGTCGGCCGAGCTGTAATGCGAGTTGCTCCGAGCTGTTATGCGATTCGTGAATATTCTATAATGCATATTGCCGAAATTGACATAAATTTCTTCCTGTCTTGCAGCATTTCCGTATTTAAACCGTGACCCTAAATGTATCCATCCATATTTGGCTCGCCTATATGTGGCGAACGCAACGATATAAGGAGGATCTTGGCTTGAACCTACGTTAGCCCGCTACGCCTCGGTAAAGTGCCCCCAGTCCCGTCTATGAGCAATAATGGGTATAAAATATTTGAAATTTCGTTCTCCACTCAAAGACGGGCAAATCGCCCTCATTACATTCGCCTAGTCGAGACATCTCTAAATAAACACGGCGGGTTCCGTCGGGCCACCATTAGTCTGGGACAGCTGATAGAACCGCCCCCTCGTTCGCCAGAACTTTCCCTATTTTTGCTATTTTAACACTTATAAATTTTATCCACGATCCGCCTTCTCATAGCGAGTCCAACGATCCTAAGGGGGCATCGTTTCGCTCTTCCGTTAGCTCTGGGCAGCCCGCCGAAGTTACAAGTTGACAACAATGGGTCAACTCCCGATATTATGTCCACCTCTTTTGTGTTTTGTGTCGTTGGAGTCCCCCTGACATCACGCGTCCGAATCTGTCCCTACTCCAGTCGAAAGCTATGAGAACACCCTGCCCCAGTCCCCTTCCCACGCCCTCTCCTGTTTATTCCTTTCCAGTTTCACCATCCTTAACGACACTTTTGTTCGTTGTCGTTTGCGTTCGGCTTTCTTTTGTCGGCCGTTTTTTATCTTCGCGACCTTTTGGCCGCTGTGTTTTGCTTCGTCTTCTCTTTCTTTCTGACCTCTCGGTCCTTTTGCGGCGTTCACGTTATAATGTCCCCGCTGTTTGGAACTTTTGACCCCCTGTAGTCGCGACCCTACCGTATAGACAGTCAGGGTGACACCCATACTGTAAATCAAATGCCGAGGGTGTCCGACGCACCCTTAGCTACTAAATTTTTTCTAGACAGTGTCGTACACACCCTTAGCTACCAGTTTGGCGCGAATTAACTATAACGGACACCGTCTGTAGCGAATGCGGTTTATAAGTCAACTGTCCTGTGGAGTTTTTCCTAAATTCTCGATATTTGTATCTAGCCCATATGAACATTGCTCAAATAATTCCGAACAGTGTCAATAAAACTGCCAGAAGACACGGTGTGCCTGACACTGTCGGCAAGTGGTAATACGCGTAACTAGCTACCGTTGAAAAAATTTATTAAAAACATGGGGGTGTCTAAGACACCCTGTTGTCAACAGTGTGTCTGACACTGTGTGGGGTACATAAGTTCCAAACGTTGGGGACATTATAACGTGAACGCCGCATTTTGTCTGTTCTTGTCCACTCATCTACTTCGTTTCATCTTCTTCCTTTGTTTCCCCCTTTTCTTTTCTCTGTTTGGTGTTGTAGTAATGATGGTTATCGTTAGTGGTGCTAACGACAACAGTAGTTAGGTCTTAGACAGGTACACCAATATCAATGAGCCAGACATGTAGGATAGATAACTATATATAATGCATAATTTGGATATAATTAAATAAATATATAATGTTAGCCTGACAGCCTAAGCCAGACAGCAACATAAAGTATATACATATATATTTATGCGAACAAAGACACACTAAATACAAATTTTGATCTAAGTTGCCAAGTTTTGTGAGATTTTGATAACGCGTATACATTGGCATTCACCGGTTTAAGAGGGGGATACGTTCGAGGCCTGGTCGCGGTCCCAGGGAGCCTCGGGCGAGGGTACCCTCCTGGCGGGTCGCTTCAAAAGGGGTGCCCTATCTCTACCCTCGGTGTAAGTCCAGCTTCGTGTCTCGTTCCCCCTGAGGCGTCAGAAAGGTGGCCCCGGTCTCTTGAAATTCTAAACAAAGATAAACTCAATCTCCCGGAACGATAAGTAAACGTGCCATGCTTGCACGTGGGCACGTATTACACATAGGAAATAGCTCGACCAAATTGGACCAGGGTTCACAACTTCGGCGCAGATCTTTTATATTTTGGTGAATTGTTAGCATTAACAAAGACGGCGTCTGACAATCCAAATTATTACATTATTTTAATATTTACTAAATTTACTATAATCAAGAAGCATTCGGAATTTGGCGTCATATCTGCAGACACAACAAAATGTTTGTAGTGCTAGACAGAAATGTAAATGTATAATGTTTGCACGTTTACCTGTTATATCTATAGGAGATTTGTAGATCTATGTAGGTCGGGGTTCACCTTTTATCATGGTTATATTATATACACAATTATATTCATGGTCACATACTAACAATTAACTTAATATTTTGTGATAATCGTCCTAATTGAGATGACGAATTGGCTGGCTGAATAGTCTGAGAACGGCTGACGTCCAGACGTAAACAACGCGATTGGCAGATCGGAAAGAAAAGAAAATTCAGACAAGATCTTTCAACTTCGACCCAGATCTGCAGGTGCAGATCGCTTTTGTCCTAAAGCCGCTACCAGTTTACGGTAGCCGAAACTTTCAACGATATTAAATAATTTCCTTATTGGTTTCTGGAATTGAATTGAGAGGGTGACACATTCCGCGGCACGCCTTCGATTTGAGGATAACAAAATTAATATAGAAAAGGTAGAGACAAATTTTCGAGGTTGGACGTACCGCCCAAATACTCGAATCAGTTTGGCTTCGGTAGCACGGAGTTCGGTCGACTCTACAGACCGGCTCCATTGCTAACATTTATTAGTGTTTCATTTGTTTAATGTGAATTTGACTCGGCAAATCTTTTCGTGGTTTGCTCAGCGTTTGTGGTTTTCAAGGGAAGTTTGGGCTGTGGGTAATAGGACATGGGAGCTTGACTTCCGTAAGGTCACTTGGACATAGGTAGGTGTTGCTCACAGTGTCAGGCACACAGTCGCCAACAGGATGTCTTAGATATCCCCATGTTTTTAATAAATTTTTTCAATGGCAACTAGCTAGGGGTATTGCTAAATTTCGACAGTGTCAAACACCGTGTATCCTTTCAATTTTATTGAGAGTGTGCGCCATTATTTCTTCAACGTTCATATGGCCTAGATACAAATATCGAGAATTTAAATTAGTCTAAACGCCAGAATTTACTAATAAATCACATTAGTTACAGACGGTGTCCGTTATAGTTAATTCGTGCCAAATTTGTAGCTAAGGGTGTGTACGACACTGTAACGATAAAATGTAGTAGCTAGGGGTATGTCGTACACCATCGGCAGATTAACAGTATAGATGTCACCCTGACCGTCTAGGGTCGCTACTACAGGGCGACAAAATTTTTAACGTGAGCGCCGCATTATGTACGATGTTACCGCATGTATCTATATCGTATACGTTTGCATTGTGGCTTAGGTGAAAATGTTGGCTTATTACATGCAGTTTTCAAGAGATCGAAGGATGTGTTCTGGGTTGTAAGTGTAATCAGGGATATTTTGCTAGGCTTCTCAACTGACCATAGTACTAACCGATGTGTCAAGACAACATATAGCCTCCCTCCCCTTGTTTTTTACAAACTACGGGTTCATGCAGTATTCTTAAATCTAGGAGTTATACAGTGTTGCGTAAAGGACTAGCGAAGCTGCGAACCAGTGCTCGAAGCTCACAGACAACGTCCTGATGCTGCAGTTGCAAGTGTTTCCATGGCCCGCCTACGTATTAGGATGATTTCTTGGCAATTTACTAAAACAATACACTGATCCGATCACTTCTTAGTGATCCCGATTTTTTGTCGTATCGCAACTGGAGCATAGACTTTACACTTATAGCAGGGCCGAGGAAACACTTGGAACCACATCCGAGCTAAACAAGAGTGTTAACAAGCTGTGCTACACGAGATTCTTGCATGGCGCCCAAGTTTATATAGTGTCAGGCAGCTGCTATTGCGCGCATTAAAAGAACTCGTGATCCTGGAGCATAACTTAATCACGCTTGTTCCTTTTTTTGTCGACTGTGCATCAAAAGGTCATAGAATTGGCTAGATTACCACTATTTAAAGTTCTATCTTCATATTTCTTAAGCTAAATTAGGTGGAAGGTTCCTCCGGGTTTAAATGTTTTGGGATAGCTCAGAATAGAACTACCGGACGTCTAGCCTTTGAATTTTATAAAAGTTACAAGTCCCAAAATTGCCGAATCATTAGGTTAGACTTACCGGGCGCATTAGATTCAATTTTATGTCCGGCTTGGACACCGCTTCCCAAGTACGCATTAGCTAGAGCCGCGCTCTAGCGTCAAAAATTTTTTTAGCCGTGTGCTTGTCACACCATCGACCAGAAGTAGTTTCAGCCTGCCAGTCTTGGTTATTATTTACGCGGACACAACAATATTAAGTTTACTCAGGTTTTCGTAAACACTGACCCATGGACCGACGCTTCAGCATCGAGATGTGAATTTTCCCCGAAGCAAGTAATCAGGATAGGGGTTGAGCGCAGTCAAATTTCTAGCTTACCTAGGTAGGCGGTCGGGTTAGGCGCAAAACATATCGTTTAGCAGGCGCCCCAATGATTGAAAATTAACTCGGTCTGAGGATAACTTTAGCCTCAGATCGAGCGGGAACAAAACCCCCCTAACTACTGGATCGCTGAGTTTTGTGTGGTTTTGGTTATATTTTCCCGGCTCTTCAGGCTTTCAGATAGCTCTCATAGCCTCGGTGATGAGTTCTTTATTTCGGATGCATGATTTTATTTGCACTTCTCACTCTCTGTCTCCTCGCTTAGTATGAGTCATTGGCATAATGACTGATGCGCTCGCTCTCGAATAAATCAAGCCAACGCTCGCGAAATATCAAACATACGAGCGTTGGCAGCGCTCGCACGTAGTGGCAGAGCAGCAAAACACATAACAGTACAACACAATAGCGACAGAAGAAGACAAAGACGGCAAATTAGGCAATCGAGTAGAGGCGAATTTAGGGCTTTAGTACTAAATGATCCAAGAAGAAGAAGGGGTTAGGGGATGGTCGCGATTGGACCGTGAAGTGAAAGCCCGGATTTGTGGCAACCTAGGGAACGAACGATAGTAAGAAAATTACCGACGATTCCTAAGGAGATACAAAGTCTGCGAAGGTCTGAGCTGCCTTCGGGGACACTTCACGCGCAGCCGACTGGTACAGGGTGCACCCCCAGAGCGCAAAATTGTAGTCCAGCTATAGAACAGCCATGATTACCCGTCAAATCTTTTAAGATAACAAAATTGGTCGGCTAGAGGACCGCCGGAAATGGCATGACCTCGCGCATACCCCCGCCCCCACAAAAAATAGGTATTTTAAGAATTAATACAGAAGGAAAACGACAGAAACAACTTCAACATTATTGCAAAATCAGGCAATATCATGTTTAAAATGTCCAATTTTTCTAAATAAGATATTGCTCGCAGAATGAAGTAATACTTTTCGGTTACTGGTAGTCATTTATGTAAAAGAATATATCCGAGCTGTAAAGAAAAAAGCTAAATAAAATTTTTTGTTACCGTCGAAATACAGGACAGTGTTGGAGATTTTGGTAACGATTTTCACGAGTGGTGAACGAGTATTGCAATCGTGGAGACAGCTCTTCCGAAAATACATGATAGTGAAAAATTTAAGATTTCACAAGGTAATTTCACATACCATCATTACGGTGGCGATTGTTTGGTTTCGGCAGCTGCTGAGAAGTTTATGCAATACTCGTATTGTCACGAGAGAACAATTAATTACATAATACATGGTCTCAAAGCATAAGTGCAGCAGTTGGTTGGCTGAATTTATAATATTTGGCACCACAAGGTACTACTGCATAAACTTTTCCCTGTGATCATATTTTGCAATAGTTCCCGCATTAGCGCATATCCGATTCAATTCGATAGAGTATGCACAATTTTAATGAATTAATGACCCGATCCGAATGGAAAGATGTGGTGCGAAAACGCACATACATAGCCACACAATATGCAGTAAGCGTAAGATTTGGTATTGATTTAGGTGCAAGGTGACCACGAATTACATCGGATCGAAACGGATCGGCTCTGATGCAATTTGTCCACATGTCGGGTAATATCGGAAAGGCTCGATAACATGCAAAGTCAACACGGCCTTTAATTATTGGTTACTTAACATATAATGTCGTGCCATCTACGACACAGAATACGAACTGAAAACCAGTAGTCTTTTGAAGAGAAAATATAGTATTTTTTCAAAGGTTAATACCAATACCTCAATCGAAATATCAAATTTTTTCTGATATAAACAAAACTGTTTAATAGAAAAGGAGCAGATTCCTCTATTATCAGCCATGTAGCGCGGATTTTTCGGTCCGTACGATAATTCGACACTAACTAGTAGCTCAAATTTCAGCCAAGATTGTTTTGGAAAACTATTTTTAACAGAACGCTTAAACCATTTGCTGAACATTACTGCAGGCACACTCGGTTAGAAATATAAATGTATCGGTACAGTGAATTTCGGTTTCCTACGTGAACTAAACAGCAAAAAGTTAGGTGACGAAATGGTGTACAATCTCAACATTTCGCACATTGTGCATCAATATGATTTTTTTATTTTTTCAAGTCGGAAAATTTTTCATCCGCTAAAAGATTGTTGAGAATACACGTCATATGGTTTTTTGGTTGTGTGGCTGTCGATTGTGTATATTATATGAAGTTTCTATATTTTGTCGTGATCCAGATATGTCAAGTATTTGTTCAGCAACTCGGCCAATGTAACCTTTAGGGGCGGAAGTGAAATGCATGCCATGCCGTTCTCGATATACTAAGCCTAAGCCTTAGTCTTAGCCTAAGCTAAGGTCCCTATATGATCCATGTATTAAGCCTAAGCCTAAGTCAGGGGAACCCCCCGCTCTGAGCTGTTCTTTTTTCTAACGTTATCACGTCCGGCCGCTAAGGGTGACATGGGCCAGCAACTCAGTCACAACAAGCTAAAACAGGTATTGTATAACAATTTAGAGTCTTTTCGGTTAGCACCCCATAGTCCGAAATAGGTTAAATTTAAAGATACATGGAAATTTTTGTACAATTCGAGCGAGCTCGACGAGCTGGTTCAGAAAATGACCATTTCAGTCATTTTATGACAATCTTTTTCGATTCTTTGAGTTTCCAATGGTCCCGTAATTTTTGACTCCCCCATTCTCAAATTTTTATATTTACCATTCGAACCGTATTGACGAGCTAAGTCGAAAGATGGTAAAAACACCATAATGTTTTATCAAAGTTAAGAAATTATTTCCAAATATGTGAATTCCCAAGCGTAAGGCTAGTAAGCCTTAGTCGTTAGTATTGAGAGTTAGTATCGATTTTTCGATTCTTTTAGTTTCCAATGGTCCCGTAATTTTTGACTCCCCATTTCATTCTCAAAATTTTATATTTACCATTCGAACCGTATTGACGAGCTAAGTCGAAAGATGGTAAAAACACCATAATGTTTTATCAAAGTTAAGAAATTATTTCCAAATATGTGAATTCCCAAGCGTAAGGCTAGTAAGCCTTAGTCGTTAGTATTGGGAACTAAAAATCATAATATTGAAAATGGATATTTTCTGAACCAGGTCGTCGAGCTAAGTCCGACGGTACCAAAATTACCACTATATCTTAAAATTGTTTAGTTTCGGGCCGGGGTGGGGCTAGCCGAAAAGATCCACCATTTCTGCGCTCAACAGTGTCCGTATTGCTAAAAACTATTTAAATCATTACATCAACTGAAAGGTAGCAAGGGTATTATTTTTATATTGTCCTGACAATCTATTGTCTTATGTCAGGCTTTACCACTAAAATAAAGAATGACAACTGCAGTGCTGTTGTGACAAAGTATGTTTTAAATCTTTAATTAATGTTATTAAATCGATATATACATATATTATATATAGCTATTTAACAATATATTTGTAAAAAATAATAATATATTAAATATCATTAAATAGCTATATTTATATATAAATTATATATGGCTATTTAATAAATATTGTATGTTATATTTATATTATATGGTATCAAATATATAATATTGTAAAGGCCGCGGTTTTTCTCAAAAAACTGCACCTTTACATGCACGCGCAGCTTTTGTACTCGATCTTTGTCACTTTAGTGATGCTCATTTCGATCGTATTGCGTGCCTGCACCGAGTCTATCAACTAGGAGAGTTTTTCGGAAATTTACTGTTTGCTGGGGCTACAGGAAGCGGTAGTAGCTTTATTTTGAATGATATGCTGTTTAACATGCCTCTGTGATATTTTGTTCCATTATGTCCGCGATCTGGTCCTTTAGCGTTGAGGCTAAAGAATGTAGCCGCGTCGCCTGTCGGGGTGAAGCTCGTAACGAGCTGGGCAAACTTTATTTACGTCGACGCCGATTTTCTTTGGCAGTAAGCGTTTTGGGTCATAAAGTGGTTCCGCACCGCGTTCGTTTTTTTTCGAATCCTTTTAATTAGCGAAGTAAGATGTACTGTTTTTGTGCTCTCTTTCTCATTCAATTACTACGTCCATTACATTCGCTTTTGGCTACAGCGAAGATCGTTGCCTTGCCTGTTTCGTTCGAAATTCGGCGTTAGGCGTGCGTGTGGTTTTTAGATTTACGATAGATAGTAGGCGAGTGTGTTTTTGGATTATAGGAAGTATTTTGTCTATATTGCACTTGCGTTGCCACTTTGTTGTGTAATGTACCACGAAGCGGTGATAAGGTGGTGTGTGTTGCCGACTAATAACATTTAACTCAAGTTCGATGTTGTGTTCTATTTTAATATGTTCTTAGAGACGGTTTCTGTAGCCGTAAACATTTGACAGTACGTCCAGGATTGTTTCGTGGTTGCGCAGAGAGTTTTAGTGGTGGACGGGGCACCAAAGCCACGTCTTTCTCGTAATTTCTGCAAGGTACCGATCGTTGTAAAAATTTGCGAGTATGCAAACTTTTTGAGCGCTTTTCTGCAGGAATAGGTGCAAACATAACGTTATGAAAGCGCACGTTACGCGTTAGCCGGGTAATCGCTTGTAAAGATCGCGAACGCAGTGTTAGGTCTCGTTGAGTACCATATTTTTGTCGGTTTGTATTTGATTTCTTATAATGTGTTTATAAACATGTCATCGTACAGTGTCCGTATTGTGGCCTGGCGTTATCGATTTCAAGACCTAGTAGGTATCTAATCACGATGAGCTGGTTCAGGGCGCAGTCGGCTTACTTTGACCATTCATTTTGGTCGATATTAATGTATATGTATAATAAAATACTGCACTTAATGGCTTTGTTATACCATTTGCAGTATTTGATAACTGTAATGATTTATAGCCCCACGGTTTGAAATTACGGCATCAAAGCGTTATTTGTTTTGGTTTGTTATCTAAAGTTTTACGGTTCACTACTTTACTGTCGTTTTGAAAACCGGCTCTAGTAGAGTTGATAATCCAACAGGTAGTAAGAATGATTGTATAAATTAAACCTTTTCCAACACATATACATTAAACACATCATGTTCTTGGCAAAACCAAATTGAAGTCAATCAATCCATTTCTCCATCACAAATTGCATGCTAAAACTGTCATAAAAGGTGTTTTCTGCCTATTCTGCGACATACAGTCAGTGAATTAATGTTATCTTCTATAGTGATTAAACGGAAGACACGGTACAAAATTATTTAATCTAAGAAAGATATGTTGCGTGTCCATGAGCGATGTCAAAGTCTGATTAGAAATAACGATGGCAACACGTATTTGTTCTAGTCGGAAATGTGCATTTTTTGGTGACATGGCATGTAAAATGTCTGTTTACATGTAACGAATGCAGACGTAAACTTTTGTCAGCATAAGCTCAATAGGATAAATCGTAAAAAAATTGACATAAACGTGTCACTGTGAACTTACTTGTCAATATTTACTCTCGATAATCAACTGGACACTTTTTGTTAGAAGTTTACAACTTGCCGGTTAGTTTAATACGGATGACCGAACGTTAAAAGCAGTACTTGTAGGGGAATTGCAAAATGATAATAGGATTTATTCATTTAAATGACATATGAACATGCAATGGACATCGTAGCTAATCAAAAGTGGAGCGGACCTATACCGAACTAAGGGGTTGTCATCATTTATTTTATTGTATATAAATCAGTTAATTTTTTCACGTCCATAACTGAAAAGTGGGGTTGGGGCGCGCCAAGCTTGTGATGACCCAGTTACAGGAATTAATACAGCTGGGAAAACACAGAAACAACTTCAAAGTTATTGCAAAATCAGGCAACAACATGTTTAAAATGTCCAATTTTTCTAAATAAGACATTGCTATCAGAATGAATGAAGTAATACCTTTCGGTTACTGGTAGTCATTTATGTAGAAGAATATATCCGGGCTGTAAGAAAATAACTGAACAAAAATGTTTTGTTACCGTTGAAATACAGGACAGTGTTAGAGATTTTGGTAACGATTTTCACGAGTGGTGAACGAGAATTGCAATCGCGCCTTTCGGGATCGATTCCTCTCGACGACTGATAGTTTTACATCGATACACGAATTCAAAATTAGTATACTCAAGGTACGAAGGCAACGTTAGTGAAGAAAATCAAAATGGCCTTTTACGATTGAATCTAAAAATAGCTATGCCTATAATTACTACCTACTACTTGTAGTAATAAAATATAACTAGCTGGGATACCTGGCGCCGCCCGGGCTGGAAAAGCTTTGCGGCATAGTAGCCTGGCGAATTGATCCGAATTACCAGTGTGAGTTTTTTGTGACGGTTATATTGAAAGTTCGAAATGTCCGAACTCTCCCAATTCAAAGAACATAATAGACAACATTGATCAGAGTTCATTCAGAAGAACAGAATAATTTTGGCTATCATCTGTAATCAAGCCGTAAGCCGTTGTTATCATTGTAAACCAATACCTGGCTCTCGTTCAGGCGATAGTATAAAGAACTTACATACAGACACACAGTTGTATTCCACACAAGAATCAGAATAGCACCAGAGAGGATGCTAGAGATTTGTGGTGAGTACTGCAAATCAACTCCAAACTGTTTGAAGGTGAAACAAACAGACACTGTTTGTTGCGAGAATAAAAAGAACTGTCTATCGATACAGAGGTTAACCGAAACTGGTGGTTTAAAGTCAGAGTCAAAACAATACATTTTTCAAATGAAACCTACTCAAAATAGAAGAAGTACTAGAAAAAGTGATAATGATATGATCATCAGTCCTTTTATGGTCATCAGTTTCTTCTTGAGGAGAGCACGGAATGTCCCCGAACTGCTGGAAAATTGTTTATGTCAGCATGATAGTTTTAGAGTGTTTGACCGACGTCATTTGTTTACGATGATGTTTCTGGCGTGTGATGTTCCATCCGTCCCGTGTGAAGCGCATAACTTTTGCTAATGCGGCATTTCGACTGGTTTCTTTGACCATGACGCCAGTATCTGTTGGGCTAATCTGAGTGAGTGAGATCTTCTTGAATATCTAAAAGCACTGGACGGGGTCTGCAAAAAATAGGTTTGGCATCTGGCATGAACTTGCTTTTGAGTTCAAAGACCTATATTCGCCCGAGTTAGGGTTTGAATAGACCGGGAAATTCTTGACACAACTGCTGACAAGATTTCTGCAACGATGTATCCCGTGGAGCATCGTTTTTTACTGTCTTCACCAGGTCGTTCATGGATGTTGGAATACATTGCATCCACAGGAGCTGATCTACAGAAATGTCAAGTTCTTTGATTCCATCTCGTCCGAGCAAATTCAATTCCGGGACCTTTGACACAGCGTAGCTGAGATTTTTCGGCTTTGCTGGATTTTGAATCCCGTGGACTTGCGTGGAGAGTGTGGTACCAGCGCACATAGATTCCGAGAGGAAATTATCCCAAGCGCCGGTGTCGACCTCAAAGAAAAACGATTTGGTTCCAATCTTGAGTTATTGCTGGAGTTGAGGTACGGTTGATAGGCGTTTGACCGACCGCAGATGAATCGAGTTGACAGAGTGAACGCCCTGTCCCTTCTTCTTTTGAAGACAAACCGCATCGATATGGCCCTTCTTTTTGCAGAAGTGACACGTTGAGTCGTTGAATCGATAGCCCTTTCCTGTGTGATTTGACTTTCCACATCTACCACAGACACCTTTGTCAACGTCCCTTCTTGCCGAATTCGCACCGTTCGTAAGAGCCGCTAATTGTTGCTTTTGAGGCGTGTACTGTTTTGACTTTGATCCAGGTTCAACTTTGTTGATTGTACTTGTCTTTGATCCGTAGACACTCTTTGTCAACTTGGCGGCTTCATCTGTCTCCATTGCAATTTCGATAGCTCGGCTGAAGGTGAGCTCGTCATCCTTGACTTTGAAAAGAGCTTTCAGAACGGCTTCATTCTGAACTCTGTTTCTTTTAGAACACCATATAAACTCTGTTTCTTTTGAAGACACGCAAAAATCATTCGCTTAATACACACATTATGACCTACGATGTGTTCCACATTATGACCTACGAATGTTGTTTTTTAATATTGCCTTCTTTCTCGTACCTCTCTCCGTAAATATAATGTCCGAATGTAGTCCGCCTATCATGTGAGATTCGGCCTGCTCAACGACGCTTGTTAATTGAGATTTAAAGAGTTGCTCTCAGCTCAGCCAACTATGCGATGGATGCACCAATTAACATATCTTAAGCTAATATATAATTAGCTAACTCCGGAACTATACCCCCAACAGGTTTAAAAATATATTTCTAACCTAAGCTGGACTTTGCTGATTTAGAATATATATGGGTTTTGGTGTGTATCTCCAATACTTTGAACAGGGTTCGAAGACAAGCATTCAGAAAAATAATAAACAGACGAAAATCCCTCCCCTCTTATATGTATAGATTATGTATTTCATCGGTATAACAAATATGGGAAAATTTTTTTGGCGTTGCAAGGGAGGAGGGTGGCTAGCCATCCAATCCACCCCCTAAATCCGTCCGTGGATTCAATTCGATAGAGTATGCACAATTTTAATGAATTAATGACCCGATCCGAATGGAATGATGTGATGCGAAAACGCACATACATAGCCACACAATATACAGTAAGCGTAAGATTTGGTATTGATTTAGGTGCAAGGTGACCATGAATTACATCGGATCAAAACGGATCGGGTCTGATGCAATTTGTCCACAAGTCGGGTAATATCGGAAAGGCTCGATAATATGCAAAGTCAACACGGCCTTTAATTATTGGTTACTTAACATATAATGTCGTGCCATCTACGACACAGAATACGAACTGAAAACCGGTAGTCTTTTGAAGAGAAAATATAGTATTTTTTCAAAGGTTAATACCAATACCTCAATCGAAATATCAAATTTTTTCTGATATAAACAAAACTGTTTAATATCAACCATGTAGCGCGGATTTTTCGGTCCGTACGATAATTCGACACTAACTAGCAGCTCAAATTTTAGCCAAGATTGTTTTCGAAAACTATTTTGAACAGAACGCTTAAACCATTTGCTGAACATTACTGCAGGCACGCTCGGTTAGAAATATAAATGTATCGGTACAGTGAATTTCGGTTTCCTACGTGAACTAAACAGCAAAAAGCTAGGTGACAAAATGGGGTACAATCTCAACATTTCGCACATTGTGCATCAATATGATTTTTTTATTTTTTCAAGTCTGAAAATTTTTCATCCGCTAAAAGATTGTTGAGAATACACGTCATATGGTTTTTTTGGTTGTGTGGCTGTCGATTGTGTATATTAACATGAAGTTTCTATATTTTTTCGTGATCCAGATATGTCAAGTATTTGTTCAGCAACTCGGCCAATGTAACCTTTAGGGGCGGAAGTGAAATGCATGCCATGCCGTTCTCGATATACTAAGCCTAAGCCTTAGTCTTAGCCTAAGCTAAGGTCCCTATATGATCCATGTATTAAGCCTAAGTCAGGGGAACCCCCCGCTCTGAGCTGTTCTTTTTTCTAACGTTATTACGTCCGGCCGCTAAAGGTGACATGGGCCAGCAACTCAGTCACAAGAAGCTAAAACAGGTATTTTATAACAATTTAGACTCTTTTCGGTTAGCACCCCATAGTCCGAAATAGGTTAAACTAAAGATACATGGAAATTTTTGTACAATCCGACTGAGCTCGACGAGCTGGTTCAAAAAATGACCATTTCAGCCATTTTATGACACTTTTTTCGATTCTTTGAGTTCCCAATGGTCTGTAATTTTTTACTCCCCTCTTCGTACTCAGTATTTTCGAAAAAAAATATTAATAAATATATAATTTATATACCATTCTAACCATATTGACGAGCTAAGTCGAAAGGTGGTAAAATCAGCATTATGCTTTATCAAGGTTAAGAAATTACTTCCAAATATGTGAATTCCCAAGCCTAAGGCTAGGCCTATAGTGTAAGCCTTAGTTGTTAGTATTAGGAACTAAAATAATCTTAATAATGGTGGAAATGAACATTTTATTCACCGAAAACCTATTTAAGAAAAACGGTCAATATGCGATAAGAAGATAATGTTAGCGTTGCCAGAATATGGGTCGGAAGTGGAATTAAGTGAAGGAAATCAGTTGTGTTTTCAGCAGCGCTGAATTAGTTCAATCCTGCATTAACAAACCCATTGTCTCTAAATACATTTTATCATACTTTGTATAATTCACCGAAAACATTTTGATAAATAATTGGTTAATTTCATGACCAAGCGACAAGAAGATAATGTTGACATTTCAAGAATATGGGTTGCATACTAAATTACATGATGGAAATCAGTTGTGTCTTCAGCAGCGCTGAACTAGCCCGCTCCCGCATTAATAAACCCATTGTCTCTAAATGCATTTTATCATATTTTTTTATAATTCACCGAAAACCTTTTTAAGAAAAAAACGGTTAATTTAGTCACCATTCGACAAGAAGATATTGCTGATGTTGGCAGAATATGGGCCGGAAGTGAAATTAAACAAAGGAAATCAGTTGTATTTTCAGCAGCGCTGAAATTTCTCAATCATGCATTAATAAACTTACTGTCTCTTAATACATTTTATGAAAAAATTTTATAGTTCTCCGAAAACATGTTTTCAGAACAAGCAGCTGATTTCCTCACCATGCGATAAGAGGATAATGTTGGTGTTGCCAGAATATGGGCGGCAGAAGAAATTACATAAAGAAAATCAGCTGTATTTTCATCAGCGCTAAACTTACCAAACTCCGGCATTAATACACCTACTTTCTCTATATACATTTTATGAAAAAAATTTAATGGTGAGCCGGACACATGTTTTAAGAATAAACGGTTAATTTAGTCACCATGCAACAAGAAGATTTTCACCATGTTGGTGTTGCCAGAGTATGCGTCGCAAGCGAAATTGCATGAAAGAAATCGTCTGTGTTTTCAACAGTGCTGAACTAGCCCAATCTCCCATCAATAAACCCATTATATCCAAATGCGTTTTATCATTATCCCTTAATAATTTTTTTTTTCTTCTTTACATAATTCACCGAAAAAAAAAAATTTTTTTTTAGAAGAATAAACGGTTAAAAAATGTGAATTTCGGTTAACGCAAGCGACAAGAAGATAATGTTGGTGTTGCCAGAATATGGGTTGCAAGCGAAATTAAATGAAGGAAATTCAGTGATGTTAATTCAGCAGAGCTGAACTAACTCAATTACGTATTAATAAACCCATTGGCTCAAAGTACATTTTATCATAATTTTATTATAATTCACCGAAACATTTTTGAAGAATAAACGGTTAATTCTCGTCACCATGCGACAAGAAGATAATGTCTGTGTTGCTAGAATATGGGTTGGAAGTGGAATTAAGTTGAGGAAATCAGTTGTGTTTTCAGCAGCACTGAACCAGCAAAATCCCTACATTAATAAACCCATTGTATCTAAAATATATTCTATAATAATTTTTATAATTCACCGAAAACATTTTTAAGAATAAACGGTTAATTTAGGCACCACGCGACAAGAAGATAATGTTGATGTTGCCAGAATATGGGTCGCAAACTAAATTTCATGAAGGAAATCAGCTGTGATTTCAACAGCACTATGCTAGCCCAATCACGCATTAGAAACCCATTGTTCTTAAAATACATTTTATCATATTTTTTATAAATCACCGAAAACATCTTTTAAGAATAAATGGTTAATTTTGTCAATATGCGACAAGAAGATAATGTTAGCGTTGCCAGAATATGGGTCGGAAGTGGAATTAAGTGAAGGAAATCAGTTGTGTTTTCAGAAGCGCTGAGCTAGTTCAATCCCGCATTAACAAACCCATTGTCTCTAAATACATTTTATCATAATTTTGTATAATTCACCGAAAACATTTTTATAAATAATTGGTTAATTTCATGACCAAGCGACAAGAAGATAATGTTGGTATTGCCAGAAGATGGGTTGCAACTAAATTACATAATGGAAATCAGTTTTGTTTTCAGCAGCGCTGAACTAGCCCGCCCCCGCATTAATAAACACATTGTCTCTAAATGCATTTTATCATATTTTTTATAATTCACCGAAAACCTTCTAAGAAAAAACGGTTAATTTACTCACCATTCGACAAGAGGATATTGCTGAAGTTGGCAGAATATGGGTCGGAAGTGAAATTAAATAAAGGAAATCAGTTGTATTTTCAGCAGCGCTGAAATTTGCCAATCC
>JASANE010019373.1:0-10260 GCA_030248225.1 Trileptium ribeirensis
GTAAAGACGATGACAGTGACACCCACACCATATAACACAATATGAGGGTGTCGGGCACACCCCTAGATACCTCATTTTGTCAATGTAGTATTTCGGTGTTTTATGCTTGCCAATGCGGTATTTCTAGGGTATCCTGTAGGCCCAATGTAAAATGACCCCACGGAGTGGCGAAAACCCTCAGAAAAACGAAAAAGCAACGACGGTTCATTCACACTGTCTGAAATAAGCCAAACTATTAGCTAGCTTTGTTTGAAACTTTATTTAAAAACACGGGTGTCTAAGACACCCTGCAGTCTAGGGTGTGCCTGCCACTGTGTGGGGTACATAAGTTCCAACTGGTGGGAACATTATAACGTGAATCCCGCATAAAATCTTGACTGTGTGCACTTTTGCTCGGTTTTTGAGATACCAAGCAACAGCTTCTTGATAGCGTGACTACAAGTCTAATTGAAGCTATCCAGACAGATTCAATCTGCCGCTGTGATAAAACTATTCAGCAGTATGTATGTAATAATACACATCATTTATATAGCGCCGTTTTCGCCGAGGCGTTACAAAAGCGCTTACACATGAAACAAATATATATTACCAAGTATACATAACTGAACGTTATTGGAAAAGCAGAGGCAGAAGTCTTTACTATGCCTCGTTTTTCCTTGAACAATATAACATTGAAGCGGTGATGTCAATATTAACGAGGAAATAAATTAGTTTTAAGCCTGGAATTTAAATGTAGACAATGTTAATTGCTAGTCTCGTAGTGCACGCGGTAGATTGTTCCATAATAGAGGCGCAATAAATGAAGATTTCGTGTTAACGCTGTAGACTTTGAGAACACGTTCGTTCATTAAGCGAGGTGTCGAAGTTCTATGCAGTATCACTGACAAATATCTAGGTATGTATGGGAAATCAGAAAACTTGCAAATTATTTAGAGTTGTTAAGAAACAAAAATGACTAGATCGCTTAAATGTAGAAATGCAAACCGAAGGATCACAAAATATTTCCTACATGGATAGCTGTGAATTTCATATACTGAATGCTTAGTATAATCGCTGTACGACACCAAAGCGTCCTACCCAGTCTTTGACTAATGTTCATGAAATAGTTTCCGCTATATATAGTATCTACGTGAAATTGCTTCTCGCCACCGAATAAAGCGATCGGCTACCTTGAGTATTATGCCAATACGTGTTTCACACATGAAACGTACCAACAATGTCTATATGAATATGGTCGAAAGGATGATCAAGTGTTTAATTGTAGTGGTGATTTGACGTGTTGATTGAATTTTTAGCGCTGAAATTTAAAATTTCGTGCTCATTATCGAACACCCTTGTTTTAGGAATCAGGAATGAGTGGTCGTGGTAATCGTCAATAAAATCGAACTCTAATTTTCGACGAGTTTCTGAAACGAAGGGCATTGCTTTTTGGTTGCAGCATTTCACCAAATCATATGCATCATAGTTTCAAGGAATCATCATTTTATCTATATTAAAGGATGTTGACTCTCTTCGTTGTTCTATTGCTTGGCGATTTCGCTTAATAGGTCGACCATTTTCCGTGACATTCACTGAGCACAAAGAGAGAATTAGAATTGTACAGATTATTAATAGCCATATTTCAGATAGTCTACGTCAGATATATGATTTTACGTCGAAATAATTCATAACTTACAGAGATGGAACCGGGTCGTTTCGTGTCAAATCTGTGGCCGCGTCACCAGATCTATGTGTGTGAGTCAGCACTGAACCGGTCTGATTCAGAAGCTGAAATCATTCTCCTCTCCACTGTACACAACGTAACAGAACATTTTGCTCTGTTCTGTTCTTCCACAGCAACATATTGGCATCTCAAGCGAACGTAAACCAAGCTCAGTTATGGTGATTATATACTTTAAACATTCGCAATAAGAAACCGGCCAAAAGCGCGGAGGGTTAGTTGAAAAGTGTTGGGTTGCTTTTTTGGGCACATTCATACCACGCGGCCCGAAAACAATATTTAAAGCCCCGAAGATCAGTATAATGTTGCTTTAATATTCTAGAGGTGAGAGTTTAGGTTCTGGGCTCGGCTCTGGAGCTAATTCGGACCGACCCTGCCATGATGTCGGAAGAGCCAAGGATATATCTTTGAAAGACCATCATAGCGTGCTTGCAAAAGCTAGGTCTGATCGTAACAGCAATTATATAGGTTCGTTTGCTGGTTTGTATATAACGTTTTCTCTAATATTATTATTGAATCACAAACTTTCATTAATAGGAGCTTAAGAGCTGACGCGAGCCTGGCTTTCTATCGGAAAACCCGAACAAAGCCGAGCCAGCCATAGTTCGAGAAGAGCTAGCCAGAGCTTGAAAATCTGGCCCTTTCTCACCTCTGTTTTTACATCCGTTTCATTTTAGCTGATTGTAACTAGCATATCAACGACTTTAATAGCAAACCGACGTCCAAGACACAACTAAATGGCTTCTAGGAGAGGGACCAAATGTGCGTCACTTAAATGTAAGGAATTTTGAATTTGCGGTTGTGTCTGTTTTGGACAATCGTAATTTGTTACATACTTCATTGATCTGCTATTTTTTAAGTGAGCCTAGCGCCACAGTTTGTCCACTAGTCGGCTAAATTCTGCGGTCGTGGGTTGTGGCAATATTACACAATACGCCTTCGTACCTTGGAAACCCCAAACTGACGCAGATTATAGGCGGGGGGCCGCAAAGCGCGTCAGCCGGTTTTAATGTGCGTCAGTCATTTTCATATAGCGTTAAATGCTCATCAGTTAATGTGGGTCATGGGAAAAGGGCTCTAAACACAAAATGAATGAAGCAAGCATTAACTAAGCTTCGTTGTTGGCGGTGACATGACGGCATTGGCAGCCTCTGTGATAAAGCAGTTGGCCAAAACCAAGCTGAGTGGCGTGACGTCATAGGCAGGTATGCCGTTTTATATATGCCTAAGCGGAGCTTTGGTATATGGCTTAGTCTAGCTGGCTGGTATGTCGAAGGTTCGACCTTTATACGGCCCTTAGATTATCACTAAGCTTACGGGAGCGGGGGTACCGGCGCCCAAATCCACCCGGTAAAAACCTGTTCGTTTTCTACTGGCATTACGCTCCTCATATTGACTTGGACCGCCAGTTTTATGCCCATATAAAACCTAGGTTGTAGTGCCAAACAAGCTTGGGTATTAATGGAAAATATATGCAAAACGACGTCGTTTCGCAGAAAAGTTAGATTGAAAACCGATGTAGTTCAAATTTGGTTCGAAGTTGAAATATCGTAAAAACAATTTAACGGTAAACATATTACTTTTTGAATACTGCAGCATTGTACTAACGTGTACTACGATAGTACTTGATCAACCAATGAATTTGATGGAAATTGAAATTTGACGTTTAGCATAAATCTCTGGATCAGCCTGAAACCTTAAAAATTCCTTTAAAGCCCGCAATGAATAGGTACAAACTTGCAGTTTTCTCTCCAAATCGTTATGCCTCCCTAATATAGCCACGTTTGCTATGCCGCAAGCTGCTACAACAAATCGAACTCCAATTATACTGGTATATATATATATATATACATATATATTTTATATATATATATATATATATATATATATATATATATATATATATATATATATATATATATATATATATATATATATACATATATATATATATTTATAATTCAAAAGTACCACTACAGAAGGGGCATTAATACATACTTTGGAATAATCTCGATTTTTCAATATGTATATACAGTTGAGCATGCCCTTGGCGTGCGGTGTAGTGAAGATGAATTGCGACTGCTGCGATCGGTGTTGCAAGCACTCAGGGCTTTTTACAGCGGCTACCACAGCAATTCTTGATATATTCTTTATTCTAACCATAATTTCTTGTCAATAGAATAAGATGAATATATCTATGCGTGTGTGAACTTAAGATGACCCCACTAGCCATCCTATTTTGCAATAACCGATATCGAATCTCAATCCCCTGTTGTGGAAAATGGTTGAATTTCACTCGGTTTTTCGCTAACTGGAGATTGGCAAAATCAAATCCAAGTGCCAAAAATTTACCTTGTACTCGAACAGAATTTCGGCGTTTTCAATATGCAGAAATTCTGTTCCCTAATGCCTAATCATTTAAAATTGGATTATTCAGTGTTGACGAACACATTTAATAAGAAAGTGACGTGACAATCAAATAGATCCTGTAGTTATAAGCTCTTGATGTTCGCGAACAATCCGGTTTAATCCAAATCCGACAAATTTTCGTTATCAAAACTTAGGTATTATTTTACTTGAATTTTCAAGAACACAACATGGCTAAATTTCAGTCGGGAGCAGCTTATTCGTGAACAGTTTTACGCTGAATTTCACTTGGCCAAAAAGCGTTCAGTAAAATTTTTTTATACAAAATCGCAAAATAAGTTGGTTGGCGGGGTCATCTTAAGTTTAGTGCATTCTGTATCAACCGAAAAGAGCTTTAATGAATGATTTTAAACCGGTTTTTATTGAGAAAAATATTTTAATGCATCTATTCCAATTTGTTCCGTAACCTAAAACATCTATACGGTGAGAAATAAAGCATGTAGACATCTATCGCATACATGCCGGTAGAGGGTACCCCTGAGGTCATGAACTTCCCTTAAGGCCAGAATGTTAGAGGCTACCCACTGGAGCGGTACACGGAAAACCCCGTTTGCGGGCAAATGTGTACCCGTAGGCGAAAAATATGCCACCGGTGACCAAACAACAATAAACCACCGAACCCTAGGAAAATTTAGCCGGCCAGGAGGGAATTATCCTCCTAATATGGCCGCTACTTCCTTTCCCCAACCCCGTGGGACCCTTTACCCCGTATGGCCGACCGTAGGCATATACGAGCCATCGTCAATTACTTGTCTAACTAAGGTTCTATTATTCAAAATATGCTCACCAATATTAGGTTCCCAGCATTAATAGCTTGGGGAAAATATATATACTGCATATTACGCGTTAACCTAGAAAATGTAGGCATACATACTATACTTCAAAAACAAAGTAAGTTTGACAGGCGAAGTGGTACGTCGCATGCAGAATTCCCGATATATATACTAAGGCATATAAATTCCGTACCTACACAAGTTTTAGATTATTTAATTGTAAGTTGGCGGTGCCACATAAAGACAGCCCTGGCTATGCTCTTTCTTTCTGAAACGGCGTTTACGAATATGTTTGCAATAAAGAAACTGTTCCAATGCTAGTGATGGTTTGATAATACTGCTTCACCACGGGTAAATTGCATGCAAATATTGACGCACATTTAGTGCCTGACGCACATTAAAATCAAGGACTAACTCACTTTAAAAGGTTTGACGCACATTATGTGTTTTGGAAAAGAGCCGATGGTACCCTAACCACCTGGAAATTAAGGTTTTTGTATTTTATTTTCAGATTCTGAATCTGCAGACCCTCAGCTTTCGTTTGGTCTAAAAATCGCAAAAATCGGTTCATGTTGGAACATTTTATATAACAAAATGCACTAACAACATTATGCTTACATTGAAAAACTTACATTTCACATTTCTGCATATAGCCAGAAAATACATTAAAATAAACAAATCGCGCGACCGATGAGTCGAAAAATATAATATGATGTAAAACAATTAAAAACCAATGGCCTTGAAAAAATTTATTTATGAAAAAAATTGAGGAAGTTACGCTGATTTAAAGTTTCGACTAACGCACATTTGGTCCCTCTCCTATATACATTTCACTTCAACACTTTTGTCTATGACTGTAGTCTTTGGATGAAGCGCTAATGACATCGCAATTTAAAGCTGTCTGTAATGGCGGTACAGCCAACAAGATATTAAACTGTTTTCCAAGACCGTTTTAATAAATTCGCATATTATGCATAGGTTGCTATGGAAAATAGCCTTATCACTAGGTTGCTATCGGAACCTGATTATCGGGTCATTACAATGATCATGGGTCAGCAGATCACAAAATGGTTACCCGGTTTCATTTCTGATATGTTATATAAGAAATATATAACATATATTCGAAATATGTTTATAATAATATATTATTATAAGATATTAAACTGTTTTCCAAGACCGTTTTAATAAATTCGCAGATTATGCATAGGTTGCTATGGAAAATAGCCTTATCACTAGGTTGCTATCGGAACCTGATTATCGGGTCACTACAATGATCATGGGTCAGCAGTTCACAAAATAGTTACCCGGTTTCATTTCTGATATGTTATATAAGAAATATATAACATATATTCGAAATATGTTTATAATAATATATTCGAAATATATATAACAAATATATAACATACATCGAAATATACACATAAGCCAATATAGACTACTCAGAGATAAGGTACCGTATATATATGCTATTTCATTTCAAACGTAAATATTTCTCAGATCCATCCTAATATTGATAGTCATTGCAGGAGTTGAATGCTTGTCGACTTGTCGTACTGAGCTGGTAATTATTTTTTCAAATAGCATAATAGTTAGTTGTGCTAATGCTGCTTCAGTATACTATTTTAATTTTTTTAAAATCACGTGATAATGCCGGAGTAAACTTAAAATGACCTTGGCAACCATCCTATTTTGTATCTTTGGATAAAATGTGTTGTTAAACACAGCGCTCGCGATTGAAATTAACCATTTTGTGTTCGCGAAAATTGAAGTAAAATTACCCAAATATTTGAGAACGAAAATTTGTAGATACGACTGTGACGTCACTTTTGCATTAAATTTATTCGCCAACACTGTATAATCCAAATCTAAATGAATGTGCAAACTGAAATCGCCAAAATTCTGTTCGAACACAAGGTCTAATTTATGGCACTTGAATTTGATTTTGTCAATTTTCGGTTAGCGAAAAACTGAATGAAATTAAGATTGTTTTCCGTAACAATGGTTTGCGATTCTATATCGGTAATGACAGAACAGGATGGTTGACGGGGTCACCTTAAGTTTACTCACGCATAACTTTTAAGGACGGGGAATCAGCAGGATTATTGTAACAATATATGAGTTGCCAGGATTAGCCTCCCGCTTTATCAAGAAATGGTAACAAAATTTGAATTTTCCGCTAGGAATATTGCCTTAATTCGAATTTTCAGCCTTTTAGTACGGTCAAAATTTTAATTTCCCTGACTGACTTTTGCAAAAATTTGAATTTCTCTTGTTGCCCTGCCGCCGAAATTTGCATTTCCTGCGTTGCACTGCTGCCCAATGCTTGAATTTTTGTGATTTAAACATCCGATAACAACTCCCAACAATTACAGAGTTGAAATTCTGTGATTCGAAATCTGACCTAACAAAGAACAATGATATATAATACGATTTTTCAGTTAGATTGCTTTAGTAGCACAGTAATAGTCCCATATAACAATGAAAAATGTCTGCAGTAGTGCCGGTTGACTGTTAGGACAAAGTAATGCTAGCCATGTTATAATAGATGCATACAACTAAGCATTAACACTTAGAAACGCATGGACTGACCAAAATTTTGGAGGACAAAGTTATATTATATAATATACTCCATAAGTCACAGAATGTATATTTGATTGATATCACAGAATCGTCCAAGTCATTTAGTACTGATCTGTTCCACTGGAATGTGCTCAAGTCTATTTATGTCCATCACAAATTCGGTAGATACAAATTTAAATTTGTTTGTGCATTATTTGTTTAACTTTATAATCCTAAAGCGCTCAACTTCAAACCGCATTTTTGTATATATACAATTTGTGCTTTATCCATGTCAATGATTCAAGTTGCACTGCTTTTACTTAATATAAATATTTAGCAAAAGGCAAATAACAGAACTGTATCCAAGAGTAGCTCACAGTGCCCCATTTTCAGTGCAACAATGCCGTCATCAGTGAAAGTTCGCAAACGCTGGTTGTAGGAAAGCGATGTTACGACGGAAACGCAGAGAGCTCAATGGATGATACTGTGTACATGGTGCTCAGTGTCAAAAACTGCTATAGTGTCTGATTTCAGAGGTTGGCTGGTTGATTAAACTAGTAGCATTATGAACGCAAACTCCTTGCTTGATGCAGCAATACTATTAAGCGAAATCTGAGGAGGTTTTGTTTTGAAATATAGAGGGACAACGGCGTTTCACATGATTGTCGCGTAAAAAGCGGTTTATAATATACTTCTAAAAAAATGGTTTCGCAATCTATTAATATTATAGGGCTACCTTTAGCTTAGATTATTCTCCCATGCCTAAATTTAGATACTGTGCACAGCCCTAAATTTTGTTAGGCGTCTACTACTATAGCTGATTTGTCCCTGAACGAAGGATATTTGTTTTCAGGTGCGGATATTGATTTTGCTGGGAAAGAAAGCAACGTTGAAATGCCCGGAAACAGTAGACAACACATAGATATATATATTTTAACAAGCTAGATTATCGAAAAGCATGTTTGGCGATCTCATTTGCTATTATATTTTTAATGTTTGCGTTCCGAAAAATGTTGGTGGAAAGCGATGCAATCATTGATCTAGAATCAGCCTCATGCCATCGCTGTTATTGTAGGAGCGGTATTTTGGACCGAGTTTCCTAAGTTCACATATCAAACTGGAGTCCTTGATATGAAAATATCATCCATGCGCAATAATATTGTTTTCCACTATAATTGCTGACGTAAAATTGACACTTATTGACTTCTGCAGAATGGCACATTCGTTCTCTGTAGTCTCAAAGCAAGGTCAGAATAAAGTGCCTGTACGTTCAGATTTTAAGCCAAAAATTATCTAATTTGTTAAAACAGACTTATATTCCTACCACTGAAATATGCTTCAACACTGGTCAGAATGAGTAAAACTTTACTTTTTCGAATCGAGCACGTATGAAGCAAAGAAAAATAAAAAAATCATATAACGGGGCGTTTTGGTGGTCTCCGTCTCCGCCGCTCTTCGGAACATGCTACATCCAGAGTAGTATATTGGCCGACAGCCAGTTTTGCAGTGAATGGTAAGATTTTAGGCCGCCGGTCGATGGCTAGCGGCCTGTCGTCCACCGTCAGACGACGGCTCATCGACTGGGTAATAGTAAATGGAAAACCCAAAAAATGCTAACGGCTGGCCGTCTATATACAGCTGGCGCATTCTTCGGCCGGCCGTTTAACAACTTCTGTTTTCACGGCCGTGGCCCAGCGATAATCCAGAGTGGTGTCTCAACAGGTATAACAAATGGCATCTTAACAGTCATTTTCCCACTTTACTATTTAGTCTATCAACCCGGCTGGATGGAAGAATTACCGAACAATACTGTACCAAATTTGAAGAAAACTTTATAGTCTCTTTTCGGACGCTTTGGCATCTGAGCGGGGATTTCACGTTTGGTGGTTGAAGCTTCCCGATATTTAACAAAAACATCACTAGCAGTTAATTTCACCACTATTTATTTCGGCGCTCACTGTCTCATTCATGGTTTTTAGAAGTGATACATGATTTTAATCTTCACTATTTTCTGTATTCCGGCAACCGTTAGTAGGCTCGTTCTTGACGTTTGTACCTGTTCCGCCGCCTAAAAAGCTGTAACGGTATGGTGATTGTTTATAGCCGCTTCGTAAACGTCCGGCTTGCCATTTTCTATCAATAATTGCTGCTGGACCTAGTGGCGATGGAGCTGATTCGGATGATTCTTGCGTATCCATGGTAGCTATCGATGAACCGCGTTGTTGAGATGTAACTGTGCCTACGGCTGTTCGTTGTGAGCACACCAGAGTACTTTGGCTTGCTAGAAAATTCACTTAATTACAAATTAGGACAATAACAATGGTAATAAAGTTATCTAATTTAATCAAAAAATTAATAATCTATCACTTTAGCTCTTTCACGCACACTGGGTCCAAAATAGACCCAGCGTGCATTGCAAAGCGTTGTGTTGACTAAGTTAGTTGTATCCTGTATGCTTGCAGGTGCAATATTACTCGCTCGCGTGTTGATATTCTTTAAGGAACCAAACTAACAGCTCTTCGATAGTTCAGTGGTTTACGTGCATGCACAACTTTCGTCGTAGTTAGGGTTCGATCACTGAAGTCGGCTTGGGCTAATATCAAACCTTGAACGATACACAAATTTAGTCGTGCATCAAACTGCTAACATATCGTATATACCTAACGATTTTTATGCATTTAATATACAAATATGTGTAGTAACTATGTTGGCCCAAGTAACCCTAAGGGATGTTACATTATATCGTTAGCAATACGTAACTGAACGAAGTAGGTTACATGA
>JASANE010019375.1:0-30543 GCA_030248225.1 Trileptium ribeirensis
ATCAACAACTTAAGTCTTATTACTTATGCCTTACTCCTTAAGTCAACTACAAATGTCTTAAGAAAAATTGGTGATGTCTGTAAAGAAGTCAAGGGAGGGGGGCTGGAGTTTATCAACATTTAGGTTATTACTTATGCCTTACCCCTTTAGTCAGCTACAGATCTTAAGAAAAATGGGCCAATATTTGTAAACTTGTAATAATAAGCGCAAGCTGGAGTTTATCAACATCTTAAGTCTTATTACTTATGTCTTACCCCTTAAGTCAACTACAAGTCTTAAGAAAAATTGGCCAATGTTTGTAAACTTGTAATAATAAGCTCAAGCTGGAGTTAATCAACATCTTAAGTCTTATTACTTATGTCTTACCCCTTAAGTCAGCTACAAGTCTTAAGAAAAATGGGACAATGTTTGTAAACTTGTGATAATAAGCGCAAGCTGGAGTTTATCAACATCTTAAGTCTTATTACTTATGTCTTACCCCTTAAGTCAGCTACAAGTCTTAAGAAAAATGGGTCAATGTTTGTAAACTTGTAATAATAAGCTCAAGCTGAAGTTTATCAACATCTTAAGTCTTATTACTTATGTCTTACCCCTTAAGTCAGCTACAAGTCTTAAGAAAAATGGGACAATGTCTGTAAACTTGTAATAATAAGCGCAAGCTGGAGTTTATCAACATCTTAAGTCTTATTACTTATGCCTTACTCCTTAAGTCAACTACAAGTCTTAAGAAAAATGGGTCAATGTTTGTAAACTTGTAATAATAAGCTCAAGCTGGAGTTTATCAACTTCTTAAGTCTTATTACTTATGTCCTATCCCTTAAGTCAACTAGAAGTCTTAAGAAAAATGGGTCAATGTTTGCAAACTTGTAATAATAAGCGCAAGCTGCAGTTTACCAACATCTTAAGTCTTATTACTTATGTCTTACCCCTTAAGTCAGCTACAGGTCTTAAGAAAAATGGCTCAATGTTTGTAAACTTGCAATAATGAGCTCAAGCTGGAGTTTATCAACATCTTAAGTCTTATTACTTATGTCTTACCCCTTAAGTCAGCTACAATTCTTAACAAAAATGAGACAATGTTTGTAAACTTGTAATAATAAGCTCAAGCTGGAGTTTACCAACATCTTAAGTCTTATTACTTATGTCTTACCCCTTAAGTCAGCTACAAGTTTTACCAAAAATGGGTAAATGTTTGTGAACTTGTAGAATGAGCTCAGCTCTGGAGTTTATCAACATCTTAACGGCTTATTACTTATGTCTTACCCCTTAAGTCAACTTACAAGTCTTAAGTAAAAAATTGGCCAATGTTTGTGAACTTAGAATAATAAGCTCAAGCTGGAGTTTATCAACACTTAAGTCTTATTTCTTTTATGCCTTACTCCTTAAGTCAACTACAAGTCTCAAGAAAAATGGGTCAATGTTTGTAAACTTGTAATAATAAGCGCAAGCTGGAGTTTATCAACTTCTTAAGTCATTAGTTACGTCCTATCCCTTAAGTCAACTACGCAAAGTTTTAAAGAAAAATGGGCCAATGTTTGTAAAATTTGTAATAGCAAGCGCAAGCTATAAGGCTTTATCAACTTCTTAAGTCTTATTACTTATGTCTTTATCCCTTAAGTGCAGCTACAAGTCGGTAAGAAAAATGGGCCAATGTTTGTAAAAACTTGTAAGTATTAAGCCCAAACTAAGTCAACTTTAGTATTACTTATGTAATATCCCTTAAGTCAATTACAGTCAAGAAAAATGTGCCGAATGTTTGTAAATCTTAGTCATGCTCAAGCTGGGATTTATCAACATCTTAAGTCTTATTACTTATGCCTTACCCCTTAAGTAAGCTATAAATCTTAAAGAAAACTGGGCCAATGTTTGTAAACTTGTAAAATAAGCGCAAGCTGGAGTTTATCAACTTCTTATGAGTCATTATGTCCTATCCCTTAGTCAATGACTAAAGTTCAAGAAAAATGGGCCAATGTTTGTAAAGTCTGAGTCAACAATAAAGCGCAAGCTGGAGTTTATCAACTTACTTAAGTCTTATTACTTATGTCTTACCCCTTAAGTCAACTACTAGTCTTAAGAAAAATTGGCCAATGTTTTGGTAAACTATACATATTAGCTAAAGCTGGACCTTATCAACATCTTAAGGTTCTATTACTTATGCCTTACTCCTTAAGTCAACTATAATTCTTAAGAAAAATAGGGTCAATGTTTGTAAACTTGTAATAATAGTGCAAGTAGGAGTTTATCAACTTCTTAAAGTCATTAGTTACGTCCTATCCCTTAAGTCAACTACAAGTCTTAAGTAAAAAAACTGGGCCAATGTTTGTAAAGTTGTAATAATAAGCGCAAGTTGGAGTTTATCAACTTCTTAAGTCTTATACTTATGTCTTTATCCCTTAAGTCAGCTACAAATCTCCAAGAAACGGGGCCAAATGTTTGTAAACTTGAATAATAAGCGCAAGCCTCGAGTTTAATCAACTTTCTTAAGTCATTACTTTTGTCTTATCCCTTTAAGTCAATTTGAAAATCTTAAGAAAAATTGGCCAATGTCTGTAAACTTGTAATAATAAGGCTCAAGCTGGAGTTTATCAACATCTTAAGTATCTTTCTGCTGTTCTCCTTAAGTCAGCTATAAGTCTTAAGAAAAATGGGCCAAAGTGTTTCTAAACTAAATAATAAGCGCAAGCTGGAGCTTATCAACTTCTTAGTCATTAAATTGTCCTATCCCTTAAGTCAACTACAAGTCTTAAGAAAAATGGGCCAATGTTTGTAAATTTGTTAATAATAAGCGGAAGACTGGAGTTTATCAACTTCTTAAGTCTTATTTACTTATGTCGTATCCCTTAAGTCAGCTACAAGTCTTAAAGAAAATTGGGCCAATGTTTGGATAGGTAGTAGTTTAAAGCTGGAGTTTATCAACATCTTAAGTCTTATTACTTATGCCTTACTCTTAAGTCAACTACAAGTTTTAAAGAAAAATGGGTCAACTGTTTATTAAAGTTGTAATAATAAGCGCCAAGCTGGAGTTTATCAACGTTAAGTACTTCTACTTCTTCTTTATCCCTTAAGTCAGCTACAAGTCGTAAAGAAAAATGGGCCAATGTTTGTAAACTTGTAGATAATAAGCGCAGGGTGCCAGTTTTTATCAACTTCTTAAGTCATTACTTATGTCCTATCCCTTAAGTCAACTACAAGTCTTAAGTAAAAAATTGGCCAATGTCTGTAAACTAGTAGAATATGCTCAAGCTGGAGTTTAGCAAGATCTTAAGTCTTATTACTTATGCCTTACCCTTTAAGTCAGCTATAAATCTTAAGAAAAATGGGCCAATGTTTGGTAAACTTGTAATATATAAGCGCAAGCTGGGAGTTTATCAACTTCTTAAGTCATTAGTTACGTCCTGATCCCTTAAGTCAACTACAAGTCTTAAAGAAAATGGGCCAATGTTTGTAAAGTTGTAATAATAAGCGCAAGCTGGAGTTTATTCTAACTTCTTAAGTCTTATTACTTATGTCTCTCTTTATCCCTTAAGTCAGCTACAAGTCGTAGAGTAAAATGGGCCAATGTTTGTAAACTTGAATAATAAGCGCAAGCCTCAGACTTATCAACTTCTTAAGTCATAACCTTATGTCCTATCCCTTAAGTCAACTACAAGTCTTAAGAAAAATTGGCCAATGTCTGTAAACTTGTAATAATATGCTCAAGCTAGAGTTTATACAACATCTTAAGTCTTATTACTTATGCCTTACCCCTTAAGTCAGCTATAAAACTAAAGAAAAAATGGGGCCAATGTTTGGTAAACTTCTTAATAATAAGCGCAAGCTGGGAGAACATCAACACTTCTTAAGTCATTACATATGTCCTATCCCTTTAGTCAACTACAAGTCTTAAGAAAAATGGGCCAATGTTTGGGAAAGCTTGTAATAAGAAGCGCAAGCTGGAGTTTATCAACTTCTTAAGTCTTATTACTTTATGTCTTACCCCTTAAGTCAACTACAAGTCTTTAAGAAAAATTGGCCGATGTTTGTGAACTTGTACTAATAAGCTCAAGCTGAGGTTATTCAACATCTAATCTCTGCTTCTGTACTCCTTAAGTCAACTACAAGTCTTAAAGAAAAATGGGTCAATGTTTGTAAACTTGTAATAATAAGCGCAAGCTGGAGTTTATCAACTTCTTAATCATTAGTTACGTCCTTATCCCTTAAGTCAACTACAAGTCTTAAGAAAAATGGGCCAATGTGTAAAGTTTTAATAAGAAGCGCAAGCTGGAGTTTATCAACTTCTTAAGTCTTATTATTTATGTTTATACCTTAAGTCAGCTATAATGAATTCAAAACTGGGCCAATGTTTGTTAAACTTGTAATAATAAGCGCAAGCTCGAGTTTATCAACTTCTTAAGTCATTACTTATGTCCTATCCCTTAGTCAACTACAAGTCTTAAGAAAAATTGGCCAATGTCTGTAAACTTGTAATAATAAGCTCAAGCTGGAGTTTATCAACATCTTAGTCTTATTACTTATGCCTTACCCCTTAAGTCAGCTATAAATCTTAAGTAAAAATGGGCCAATGTTTGTAAACTTGTAGATAATAAGCGCAAGCTGGAGTTTATCAACTTCTTAAGTCATTCAGTATATGTCCTATCCTTTTAAGTCAACTACAAGTCTTTAGAAAAATGGGCCGATGTTTTCAAAGTTGTAGATAATAAGCGGAAGCTGGAGTTTTATCAACTTCTTAAGTCTTATTACTTATGTCTTTATCCCTTTAGTCAGCTATAAAGTCTTAAGTAAAATTGGGCGAATGTTTGAAACTTGTAAGAATAAACTCAAGCTGAAGTTTATCAACATCTTAACTCTTATTACTTATGCCTTACTCATTAAGTCAACTACAAGTTTTAAGAAAAATGGGGTCAATGTTTGAAAGTTGAATAATAAGCGCAAACTGGAGTTTATCAACTTCTTAAAGTCTTATTACTTATGTTTTTATCCCTTAAGTCAGCTACAAGTCGTAAGAAAAATGGGCCAATGTTTGTAAACTGTACAATAAAGCGCAAGCTTGAGTTTATCAACTTCTTAAGTCATTACTTATGTCCTATCCCTTAAGTCAACTATAGAGTTCTTAGAAAATTGGCCAATGTCTGTAACTTGTAATAATATGCTCAAGCTAGAGTTTATCAACATCTTAAGTTTTATTACTTATGCCTTACCCCTTAAGTCAGCTTTAAATTTTAAGAAAAGGTGGTCAATGTTTGTAAACTTGTACAATAAAGCGCAAGCTGGGAGTTTATCAACTTCTTAAGTTCTAGTTATGTCCTATCCCTTAAGTCAACTACAAGTCTTAAGAAAAATGGGCCAATGTTTGTAAAGTTGTAATAATAAGCGCAAGCTGGAGTTTATCAACTTCTTAAGTCTTATTACTTATGTCTTACCCCTTAAGTCAACTACAAGTCTTAAGAAAAATTGGCCAATGTTTGTGAACTTGTAATAATAAGCTCAAGCTGGAGTTTATCAACATCTTAAGTCTTATTACTTATGCCTTACTCCTTAAGTCAACTACAAGTCTTAAGAAAAATGGGTCAATGTTTGTAAACTTGTAATAATAAGCGCAAGCTGGGAGTTTATCAACTTCTTAAGTATTTTCGTCCTATCCCTTAGTCAACTACAAGTCTTAAGAAAAATGGGCCAATGTTTGTAAAGTTGTAATAATAAGCGCAAGCTGGAGTTTATCAACTTCTTAAGTCTTATTACTTATGTCTTTATCCCTTAAGTCAGCTACAAGTCTTAAGAAAAATGGGCCAATGTTTGTAAACTTGTAATAATAAGCGCAAGCTCGAGTTTATCAACTTCTTAAGTCATTACTTATGTCCTATCCCTTAAGTCAACTACAAGTCTTAAGAAAAATTGGCCAATGTCTGTAAACTTGTAATAATAAGCTCAAGCTGGAGTTTATCAACATCTTAAGTCTTATTACTTATGCCTTACCCCTTAAGTCAGCTATAAATCTTAAGAAAAATGGGCCAATGTTTGTAAACTTGTAATAATAAGCGCAAGCTGGAGTTTATCAACTTCTTAAGTCATTAGTTATGTCCTATCCCTTAAGTCAACTACAAGTCTTAAGAAAAATGGGCCAATGTTTGTAAAGTTGTAATAATAAGCGGAAGCTGGGAGCTCTATGCAACTTCTTAAGTCTTATTACTTATGTCTTTATCCCTTAAGTCAGCTACAAGTCTTAAGAAAATTGGGCCAATGTTTGTAAACTTGTAATAATAAGCTCAAGCTGGAGTTTATCAACATCTTAAGTCTTATTACTTATGCCTTACTCCTTAAGTCAACTACAAGTCTTAAGAAAAATGGGTCAATGTTTGTAAACTTGTAATAATAAGCTCAAGTGGAGTTTATCAACTTCTTAAGTCATTAGTTACGTCCTATCCTCTTAAGTCAACTACAAGTCTTAAGAAAAATTGGCCAATGTTTGTAAACTTGTAATAATAAGCGCAACCTGGAGTTTATCAACATCTTAAGTCTTATTACTTATGTCTTAGCCCTTAAGTCAGCTACAAGTCTTAAGAAAAATGGGACAATGTCTGTAAACTTGTAATAATAAGCGCAAGCTGGAGTTTATCAACATCTTAAGTCTTATTACTTATGCCTTACTCCTTAAGTCAACTACAAGTCTTAAGAAAAATTGGCTAATGTCTGTAAACTTGTAATAATAAGCTCAAGCTGGAGTTTATCAACATCTTAAGTCTTATTACTTATGCCTTACCCCTTTAGTCAGCTACAGCTCTTAAGAAAAATGGGCCAATGTTTGTAAACTTGTAATAATAAGCGCAAGCTGGAGTTTATCAACATCTTAAGTCTTATTACTTATGTCTTACCCCTTAAGTCAGCTACAAGTCTTAAGAAAAATGGGCCAATGTTTGTAAAGTTGTAATAATAAGCGCAAGCTGGAGTTTATCAACTTCTTAAGTCTTATTACTTATGTCTTTATCCTTTAAGCAGCTACAAGTCTTAAGAAAATTGGGCCAATGTTTGTAAACTTGTAATAATAAGCTCAAGCTGGGGTTTATCAACATCTTAAGTCTTATTACTTATGCCTTACCCCTTAAGTCAGCTACAAGTCTTAAAAAAATGGGTCAATGTTTGTAAACTTGTAATAATAAGCTCAAGCTGGAGTTTATCAACTTGTTAAGTCTTATTACTTATGTCCTATCCCTTAAGTCAACTACAAGTCTTAAGAAAAATGGGCCAATGTTTGTAAGCTTGTACTAATAAGCGCAAGCTGGAGTTTATCAACATCTTAAGTCTTATTACTTATGTCTTACAATTTAAGTCAACTACAATTCTTAAGAAAAAATGGGTCAATGTTCTAACTTGTAAAAAGTGAATAATAAGTCAAGCTGGGGTTTATCAACGTCTTTAAGTCTTATTACTTATGCCTTACCCCTTAAGTCAGCTACAAGTCTTAAAAAAATGGGTCAATGTTTGTAAACTTGTAATAATAAGCTCAAGCTGGAGTTTATCAACTTCTTAAGTCATTACTTATGTCCTATCCCTTAAGTCAACCACAAGTCTTAAGAAAAATTGGCCAATGTTTGTAAACTTGTAATAATAAGCTCAAGCTGGGGTTTATCAACATCTTAAGTCTTATTACTTATGCCTTACCCCATAAGTCAGCTACAAGTCTTAAAAAAATGGGTCAATGTTTGTAAACTTGTAAGATAAGGCGCAGACTGTGGAGTTTATCTACTTCTTAAGTCATTACTTATGTCCTATCCCTTAAGTCAACCACAAGTCTTAAGAAAATTGGCCATTTTTAATACTTGTAATGAATAATAAGCTCAAGCTGGGGTTTATCAACACTTAGTCTTATTACTTATTTGCTTACCCCTTAGTCAGCTCCGTCTTAAAGAGATAGTAATGTTTTGTAAACTTGTACAAAGTGAGTAAAATCAGCTGGAGTTTATCACCTTTATAGCTTCTTATGTCCTCGATCCCTTAAGTCAACTACAAGTCTTAAGAAAAATGGGCCAATGTATGTAAGCTTGTACTAATAAGCGCAAGCTGGAGTTTATCAACATCTTAAGTCTTATTACTTATGTCTTACTCCTTAAGTCAACTACAATTCTTAAGAAAAATGGGTCAATGTTTGTAAACTTGTAATAATAAGCGCAAGCTGGAGTTTATCAACTTCTGAAGTCTTATTACTTATGTCCTATCCCTTAAGTCAACTACAAGTCTTAAGAAAATTGGCCCAATGTTTGTAAACTTGTAATAATAAGCGCAAGCTGGAGTTTATCAACATCTTAAGTCTTATTACTTATGTCTTACCCCTTAAGTCAGCTACAAGTCTTAAGAAAAATGAGACAATGTTTGTAAACTTGTAATAATAAGCTCAAGCTGGAGTTTATCAACATCTTAAGTCTTATTACTTATGTCTTACCCCTTAAGTCAGCTACAAGTCTTAAGAAAAATGGGCCAATGTTTGTAAAGTTGTAATAATAAGCGCAAGCTGGAGTTTATCAACATCTTAAGTCTTATTTGCTTATGTCTTACCCCTTAAGTCAACTACAAGTCTTAAGAAAAATTGGCCAATGTTTGTAAACTTGTAATAATAAGCTCAAGCTGGAGTTTATCAACATCTTAAGTCTTATTACTTATGCCTTACTCCTTAAGTCAACTACAAGTCTTAAGAAAAATGGGTCAATGTTTGTAAACTTGTAATAATAAGCTCAAGCTGGAGTTTATCAACATCTTAAGTCTTATTACACAAGTCTTAAGAAAAATGGGACAATGTTTGTAAACTTGTAATAATAAGCGCAAGCTGGAGTTTATCAACATCTTAAGTCTTATTACTTATGTCTTACCCCTTAAGTCAGCTACAAGTCTTAAGAAAAATGGGACAATGTTTGTAAACTTGTAATAATAAGCGCAAGCTGGAGTTTATCAACATCTTAAGTCTTATTACATATGTCTTACCCCTTAAGTCAACTACAAGTGTTAAGAAAAATTGGCCAATGTTTGTAAACTTGTAATAATAAGCTCAAGCTGGAGTTTATCAACATCTTAAGTCTTATTACTTATGTCTTAGCCCTTAAGTCAGCTACAAGTCTTAAGAAAAATGGGACAATGTCTGTAAACTTGTAATAATAAGCGCAAGCTGGAGTTTATCAACATCTTAAGTTTTATTACTTATGTCTTACCCCTTAAGTCAGCTACAAGTCTTAAGAAAAATGGGCCAATGTTTGTAAAGTTGTAATAATAAGCGCAAGCTGGGAGTTTATCAACTTCTTAAGTCTTTTTACTTATGTCTTTACCCTTAAGTCAGCTACAAGTTTTAAGAAAATTTGGCCAATGTTTGTAAACTTGTAATAATAAGCGCAAGCTGGAGCTTTATCAACTTCTTAAGTCTATTTGTACTTATGTCCTGATCCTCTAAGTCAACCACAAGTCTTAGAGAAAAAAAATTGGCCAATGTTTGTAAACTTGTAATAATAACCTCAAGCTGGGGGTTTATCAACATTAAGTCTTATTACTTTATGCCTTACCCCTTAGTCAGCTACAAGTCTAGAAGGGAGAAAAAACTACAACTTGTAGAATAAGTAAGCGTGGAGTTTATCAACCTAGTCGAACAGTCCATCCCAAGTCAAAAAGAGAAAAGGCGCCAACCAGCACCCAACAAAAAAAAAAAGGGCAATGTTTGAAGCTTGTACTAATAAGCTCAAGCTGGAGTTTATCAACATCTTAAGTCTTATTACTTATGCCTTTCTCCTTAAGTCAAATACAAGTCTTAAGAAAAATGGGTCAATGTTTGTAAACTTGTACAATAAAAGCTAAGCGCAAGCATAGTATTAGTCAACTTCTGAAATCTTATTTACACTTATGTCCTATCCCTATTAGTCAAGCTACAAGTCTTAAGAAAATTGGCCCAATGTTTGTAAACTTGTAATAATAAGCGCAAGCTGGAGTTTATCAACATCTTAAGTCTTATTACTTATGTCTTACCCCTTAAGTCAGCTACAAGTCTTAAGAAAAATGAGACAATGTTTGTAAACTTGTAATAATAAGCTCAAGCTGGAGTTTATCAACATCTTAAGTCTTATTACTTATGTCTTACCCCTTAAGTCAACTACAAGTCTTAAGAAAAATTGGCCAATGTTTGTAAAGTTGTAATAATAAGCGCAAGCTGGAGTTTATCAACTTCTTAAGTCTTATTACTTATGTCTTTATCCCTTAAGTCAGCTACAAGTCTTAAGAAAAATGGGCCAATGTTTGTAAACTTGTAATAATAAGCGCAAGCTCGAGTTTATCAACTTCTTAAGTCATTACTTATGTCCTATCCCTTAAGTCAACTACAAGTCTTAGAAAAATGGCCAATGTCTGTAAACTTGTAATAATAAGCTCAAGCTGGAGTTTATCAACATCTTAAGTCTTATTACTTATGCCTTACCCCTTAAGTCAGCTACAAATCTTAAGAAAAATGGGACAATGTTTGTAAACTTGTAATAATAAGCGCAATGGAGTTTATCAACTCTATTAATGTCCTATCCCTTAAGTCAACTAAAGTCTTAAGAAAAATGGGCCAATGTTTGTAAAGTTGTAATAATAAGCGCAAGCTGGAGTTTATCAACTTCTTAAGTCTTATTACTTATGTCTTTACCCTTAAGTCAGCTACAATTCTTAAGAAAAATGGGTCATGTTTGTAAACTTGTAATAATAAGCGCAGCTAAGTTTATCAACTTCTGAACTCTTATTTATGTCCTATCCTTAAGTCAACTACAACTAGAAAGGCCAATGTTTGTAAACTTGTAATAATAAGCGCAAGCTGGAGTTTATCAACTTCTTAAGTCTTATTACTTATGTCTTTATCCCTTAAGTCAGCTACAAGTCTTAAGAAAAATGGGACAATGTTTGTAAACTTGTAATAATAAGCTCAAGCTGGAGTTTATCAACATCTTAAGTCTTATTACTTATGCCTTACTCCTTAAGTCAACTACAAGTCTTAAGAAAAATTGGCCAATGTTTGTAAAGTTGTAATAATAAGCGCAAGCTGGAGTTTATCAACTTCTTAAGTCTTATTACTTATGTCTTTATCCCTTAAGTCAGCTACAAGTCTTAAGAAAAATGGGCCAATGTTTGTAAACTTGTAATAATAAGCGCAAGCTGGAGTTTATCAACTTCTTAAGTCATTACTTATGTCCTATCCCTTAAGTCAACTACAAGTCTTAAGAAAAATTGGCCAATGTCTGTAAACTTGTAATAATAAGCTCAAGCTGGAGTTTATCAACATCTTAAGTCTTATTACTTATGCCTTACCCCTTAAGTCAGCTACAAATCTTAAGAAAAATGGGCCAATGTTTGTAAACTTGTAATAATAAGCGCAAGCTGGAGTTTATCAACTTCTTAAGTCATTAGTTATGTCCTATCCCTTAAGTCAACTACAAGTCTTAAGAAAAATGGGCCAATGTTTGTAAAGTTGTAATAATAAGCGCAAGCTGGAGTTTATCAACTTCTTAAGTCTTATTACTTATGTCTTTATCCCTTAAGTCAGCTACAAGTCTTAAGAAAATTGGGCCAATGTTTGTAAACTTGTAATAATAAGCGCAAGCTGGAGTTTATCAACTTCTTAAGTCATTACTTATGTCCTATCCCTTAAGTCAACCACAAGTCTTAAGAAAAATTGGCCAATGTTTGTAAACTTGTAATAATAAGCTCAAGCTGGGGTTTATCAACATCTTAAGTCTTATTACTTATGCCTTACCCCTTAAGTCAGCTACAAGTCTTAAGAAAAATGGGTCAATGTTTGTAAACTTGTAATAATAAGCTCAAGCTGGAGTTTATCAACTTGTTAAGTCTTATTACTTATGTCCTATCCCTTAAGTCAACTACAAGTCTTAAGAAAAATGGGCCAATGTATGTAAGCTTGTACTAATAAGCGCAAGCTGGAGTTTATCAACATCTTAAGTCTTATTACTTATGTCTTACTCCTTAAGTCAACTACAATTCTTAAGAAAAATGGGTCAATGTTTGTAAACTTGTAATAATAAGCGCAAGCTGGAGTTTATCAACTTCTTAAGTCATTAGTTACGTCCTATCCCTTAAGTCAGCTAAAAGTCTTAAGAAAAATTGGCCAATGTTTGTAAACTTGTAATAATAAACGCAAGCTGGAGTTTATCAACATCTTAAGTCTTATTACTTATGCCTTACTCCTTAAGTCAACTACAAGTCTTAAGAAAAATGGGTCAATGTTTGTAAACTTGTAATAATAAGCTCAAGCTGGAGTTTATCAACATCTTAAGTCTTATTACTTATGTCTTACCCCTTAAGTCAGCTACAAGTCTTAAGAAAAATGGGACAATGTCTGTAAACTTGTAATAATAAGCGCAAGCTGGAGTTTATCAACATCTTAAGTCTTATTACTTATGTCTTACCCCTTAAGTCAACTACAAGTGTTAAGAAAAATTGGCCAATGTTTGTAAACTTGTAATAATAAGCTCAAGCTGGAGTTTATCAACATCTTAAGTCTTATTACTTATGCCTGACTCATTAAGTCAACTACAAGTCTTAAGAAAAAATGGGTCAATGTTTGTAAACTTGTAATAATAAGCGCAAGCTGGAGTTTATCAACTTCTTAAGTCATTAATGTCTCATCCCTTAAGTCAACTACAAGTTTTTAGAAATGGATGTTTGTAAAGTTGTAAAGCAGCCAAGCTAAGTTCATCTACTTCTAAGTTCTCTTATTACTTATGTCTTTTTCCCTTAAGTCTGCTCAGTCTTAGTGGGCCTTGTTTGTCTTGTAATAATGCGCGCTGGGTTTTCCTTCTTAGTCATTACTTATGACTTAGCCCTTAAGTCAGCTACAAGTCTTAAGAAAAATGGGACAATGTCTGTAAACTTGTAATAATAAGCGCAAGCTGGAGTTTATCAACATCTTAAGTCTTATTACTTATGTCTTACCCCTTAAGTCAGCTACAAGTCTTAAGAAAAATGGGACAATGTCTGTATTCTTTTATTAATAAGCTCAAGCTGGAGTTTATCAACTTCTTAAGTATTATTACTTATGTCATATCACTTAAGTCAACTAGAAGTCTTAATAAAAATGGGTCAATGTTTGCAAACTTGTAATAATAAGCGCAAGCTGCAGTTTATCAACTTCTTAAAGTCTTATTACTTATGTCTTTATCCTTAGTCTGCTACAAGTTTTAGAAATTAGGCCAATGTTTGTAACTTATATAGCGCTAGCTGGAGTTTATCTACTTCTTAGTCTATACTTATGTCCTATCCCTTAGTCAACCACAAGTCTTAAGATAAATTGGCCTATGTTTGTAATCTTGTAATAATAAGCTCTAGCTGGGGTTTTTCTTCTTCTTATGTCTTATTACTTATGCCTTACCCCTTATGTCTGCTACAAGTCTTATGGGCCATGTTTGAACAAATACCAACATCTTAAGTCTTATCACTTATGTCTTACCCCTTAAGTCAGCTACAGGTCTTAAGAAAAATGGCTCAATGTTTGTAAACTTGCAATAATGAGCTCAAGCTGGAGTTTATCAACATCTTAAGTCTTATTACTTATGTCTTACCCCTTAAGTCAGCTACAATTCTTAACAAAAATGAGACAATGTTTGTAAACTTGTAATAATAAGCTCAAGCTGGAGTTTACCAACATCTTAAGTCTTATTACTTATGTCTTACCCCTTAAGTCAGCTACAAGTCTTAAGAAAAATGGGTCAATGTTTGTAAACTTGTAATAATGAGCTCAAGCTGGAGTTTATCAACATCTTAAGTCTTATTACTTATGTCTTACCCCTTAAGTCAACTACAAGTCTTAAGAAAAATTGGCCAATGTTTGTGAACTTGTAATAATAAGCTCAAGCTGGAGTTTATCAACATCTTAAGTCTTATTACTTATGCCTTACTCCTTAAGTCAACTACAAGTCTTAAGAAAAATGGGTCAATGTTTGTAAACTTGTAATAATAAGCGCAAGCTGGAGTTTATCAACTTCTTAAGTCATTAGTTACGTCCTATCCCTTAAGTCAACTACAAGTCTTAAGAAAAATGGGCCAATGTTTGTAAAGTTGTAATAATAAGCGCAAGCTGGAGTTTATCAACTTCTTAAGTCTTATTACTTATGTCTTTATCCCTTAAGTCAGCTACAAGTCTTAAGAAAAATGGGCCAATGTTTGTAAACTTGTAATAATAAGCGCAAGCTCGAGTTTATCAACTTCTTAAGTCATTACTTATGTCCTATCCCTTAAGTCAACTACAAGTCTTAAGAAAAATTGGCCAATGTCTGTAAACTTGTAATAATATGCTCAAGCTGGAGTTTATCAACATCTTAAGTCTTATTACTTATGCCTTACCCCTTAAGTCAGCTATAAATCTTAAGAAAAATGGGCCAATGTTTGTAAACTTGTAATAATAAGCGCAAGCTGGAGTTTATCAACTTCTTAAGTCATTAGTTATGTCCTATCCCTTAAGTCAACTACAAGTCTTAAGAAAAATGGGCCAATGTTTGTAAAGTTGTAATAATAAGCGCAAGCTGGAGTTTATCAACTTCTTAAGTCTTATTACTTATGTCTTTATCCCTTAAGTCAGCTACAAGTTTTAAGAAAATTAGGCCAATGTTTGTAAACTTGTAATAATAAGCGCAAGCTGGAGTTTATCAACTTCTTAAGTCAATACTTATGTCCTATCCCTTAAGTCAACCACAAGTCTTAAGAAAAATTGGCCAATGTTTGTAAACTTGTAATAATAAGCTCAAGCTGGGGTTTATCAACATCTTAAGTCTTATTACTTATGCCTTACCCCTTAAGTCAGCTACAAGTCTTAAGAAAAATGGGCCAATGTTTGTAAACTTGTAATAATAAGCGCAAGCTGGAGCTTATCAACTTCTTAAGTCTTATTACTTATGTCTTTATCCCTTAAGTCAGCTACAAGTCTTAAGAAAAATGGGCCAATGTTTGTAAGCTTGTAATAATAAGCGCAAGCTGGAGTTTATCAACATTAACTTATTACTATGTCTTACCCCTTAAGTCAGCTACAAAGTCTAAGAAAAATGAGACAATGTTTGTAAACTTGTAATAATAAGCTCAAGCTGGAGTTTATCAACATCTTAAGTCTTATTACTTATGCCTTACTCCTTAAGTCAGCTACAAGTCTTAAGAAAAATGGGTCAATGTTTGTAAACTTGTAATAATAAGCGCAAGCTGGAGTTTATCAACTTCTTAAGTCATTAGTTACGTCCTATCCCTTAAGTCAGCTAAAAGTCTTAAGAAAAATTGGCCAATGTTTGTAAACTTGTAATAATAAGCGCAAGCTGGAGTTTATCAACATCTTAAGTCTTATTACTTATGCCTTACTCCTTAAGTCAACTACAAGTCTTAAGAAAAACGGGTCAATGTTTGTAAACTTGTAATAATAAGCGCAAGCTGGAGTTTATCAACTTCTTAAGTCTATTAGTTACGTCCTATCCCTTAAGTCAACTATAGTCTTAGAAAAATGGGCCAATGTTTGTAAAGTTGTAATAATAACTGCAAGCTGGAGTTTATCAACTTCTTAAGTCTTATTACTTATGTCTTTATCCCTTAAGTCAGCTACAAGTCTTAAGCAAAATGGGCCAATGTTTGTAAACTTGTAATAATAAGCGCAAGCTGGAGTTTATCAACTTCTTAAGTCATTACTTATGTCCTATCCCTTAAGTCAACTACAAGTCTTAAGAAAAATTGGCCAATGTCTGTAAACTTGTAATAATAAGCTCAAGCTGGAGTTTATCAACATCTGAATTCTTATTAATTATGACTTACCCATTAAGTCAGCTACAAATTTTAAGAAAAATTGGCCAATGTTTGTAAACTTGTAATAATAAGCGCAAGCTGGAGTTTATCAACTTCTTAAGTCATTAGTTATGTCCTATCCCTTAAGTCAACTACAAGCCTTAAGAAAAATGGGCCAATGTTTGTAAAAAGTTGCAATAATAAGCGCAAGCTGGAGTTTATCAACTTCTTAAGTCTTATTACTTGTGTCTTTATCCCTTAAGTCAGCTACAAGTTCTTAAGAAAAATGGGCCAATGTTTGTAAACTTGTAATAATAAGCGTAAGCTGGAGTTTATCAACTTCTTAAGTCATTACTTATGTCCTATCCCTTAAGTCAACTACAAGTCTTAAGAAAAATTGGCCAATGTCTGTAAACTTGTAATAATAAGCTCAAGCTGGAGTTTATCAACATCTTAAGTCTTATTACTTATGCGAGAGTAAACTTAAACCACGCCCATCAATAATCCTATTTTGCTATTTCTGTTAAAAATTTATTACTGAACGTTTTTTGGTAAACCATAATGCGGCGCAAAACTGTTCGCGAACACAAAGCTCTGTGATAGTAATCCGGTAAATTTGTGTTCGCGAAAATTCAAGGAAAATTGCCGAATTTTTTGCGAACGAAAATCTACCGGATTTGGATTCGCTGAATTTGTTCGCGAACCCTGTAATGTAAACAACATGAACGATTGATTTGTGACGTCAGTATTGCGTTAAATTTGTTCGCGAACACAGACAAATACGAATTAGAAGCTGATAGGCGTTCGATAACAGTTTTCACTGCAAATTCAAAATCGTTAAAATTCTGTTCGAACACAAACTGTAATTTTAGGTGCTTGTTTCTTATTTTGCCAATTTTCTGTTATCGAAAAGTCGATGAAATTTCCTCATTTGTTCCGTAACAAAGGTTTGCGCTTCGCTATCGGCTTTTACAAAATAGGATAGTCGATGGGCGCATCTTAAGTTTACTCGCGCATTATGCCTTACCCCTTAAATCAGCTACAAATCTTAAGAAAAATGGGCCAATGTTTGTAAACTTGTAATAATAAGCGCAAGCTGGAGTTTATCAACTTCTTAAGTCATTAGTTATGTCCTATCCCTTAAGTCAACTACAAGTCTTAAGAAAAATGGGCCAATGTTTGAAGTTCTTGTAATAATAAGCGCAAGCTGGAGTTTATCAACTTCTTAAGTCTTATTACTTATGTCTTTATCCCTTAAGTCAGCTACAAGACTTAGAAAAATGGGCCAATGTTTGTAAACTTGTAATAATAAGCGCAAGCTGGAGTTTATCAACTTCTTGAGTGATTAGCTATGTCCGCTTTATCCCTTAAGTCAATGATAAAGCTTAAGAAAAATGGGCCAATGTTTGTAAAGTTGTAATAATAAGCGCAAGCTGGAGTTTATCAACTTCTTAAGTCTTATTACTTATGTCTTTATCCCTTAAATCAGCTACAAATCTTAAGAAAAATGGGCCAATGTTTGTAAACTTGTAATAATAAGCGCAAGCTGGAGTTTATCAACTTCTTAAGTCATTAGTTATGTCCTATCCCTTAAGTCAACTACAAGTCTTAAGAAAAATGGGCCAATGTTTGCAAAGTTGTAATAATAAGCGCAAGCTGGAGTTTGTCAACTTCTTAAGTCTTATTACTTATGTCTTTATCCCTTAAGTCAGCTACAAGTCTTAAGAAAAATGGGCCAATGTTTGTAAACTTGTAATAATAAGCGCAAGCTGGAGTTTATCAACTTCTTAAGTCATTAGTTATGTCCTATCCCTTAAGTCAACTACAAGTCTTAAGAAAAATGGGCCAATGTTTGTAAAGTTGTAATAATAAGCGCAAGCTGGAGTTTATCAACTTCTTAAGTCTTATTACTTATGTCTTTATCCCTTAAGTCAGCTACAAGTCTTAAGAAAATTGGGCCAATGTTTGTAAACTTGTAATAATAAGCGCAAGCTGGAGTTTATCAACTTCTTAAGTCATTAGTTACATATGTCCTATCCCTTAAGTCAACTACAAGTCTTAAGAAAAATGGGTCAATGTTTGTAAACTTGCAATAATAAGCTCAAGCTGGAGTTTATCAACTTCTTAAGTCTTATTACTTATGTCTTTATCCCTTTAGTCAGCTACAAGTCTTAAGAAAAATGGGCCAATGTTTGTAAACTTGTAATAATAAGCGCAAGCTGGAGTTTATCAACTTCTTAAGTCATTAGTTATGTCCTATCCCTTAAGTCAACTACAAGTCTTAAGAAAAATGGGCCAATGTTTGTAAAGTTGTAATAATAAGCGCAAGCTGGAGTTTATCAACTTCTTAAGTCTTATTACTTATGTCTTTATCCCTTAAGTCAGCTACAAGTCTTAAGAAAAATGGGCCAATGTTTGTAAACTAATAAACGCCAGCTGGAGCTTTATACATTACTATCTTAGCCAGTATCTTAAGGAATCTCTTCAGGATATCGGTTTTTACATAATTTGATTCATTATGTGAATGTAAGGATAGTTTTCACAATTTTAATGTATCTAATGTTCTTCTGTTTTCATAGCGTGTCGGTGTCGATTAGTGAGCTAGTACTGCGACTGGAAAGCTATCTAGATAGTGGAAACCTACACTAGAGATGATATATTATAAACTAACGGTAAATTATTCCGCGTGCAATCGATTCAGTTTGAGATTTGTTTTAATTCAATGGGGCATGTTGGGGCCTCTTTATCCTGGTAATTGGGACTTCTCAGCCGTCGAGTCCAAAAATATTATACAAAAACTGCAGTGAGGTATAGCTTTGAAGCAATTAATATGTGCAAGCACAATGTAACGGGAAAACAATGTCACCACCTGACTGTTTTGTCGATAAATCTAAATAATTTTAGAACAGATTATATATAAAATTTGTTATATATAAATAATATATATAATTTGGATTCATTCTAACCTTTTGCTTTTGTTTGCCAGCACAATTTCCCATATCGTTCGTCCTTAGAAACAATCAACCAAAATCGGTACAAAATAGCCGCGGAATGTTTGTTTGTCGTTATAAAACCGCTTTACCGTTTAAAATTAGCGGTATTTTATGGTTATAAAGCGTAGTTCTAATTATTAATTTTATCAAAACTTCAGCCAGGAACAAGCAAAACTGAACCAGCGAGAGGAGGCATTCCTGTGATTTATATCGAAATATTTATTAATATAATTAGTATTTTATTAAAATTTCCTAATAAAGTTGTTGACTATTGATTGATTGATTGATTAATTAATCGATTGATTAATTGATTGGTTGAAATATAAATCAATAATACGATTAAACTTCAGCTGTCGAGCAGAAATTCGTTGTTAATAAAGCGTTTCAAATTATTATAGAACGCCGCAATAATTCGTCAACGGAAGCACAAAATTAATATTGTCGCAATATCAAACTTAACTAATTTTGATATTCACACACAATTTGATGTTATAAACTCTTAAATTTAAAATATTTAGCTGTAGATTATAAAATTATTTATAAAACATAATTAGAACATAAAAGAAATTTTATATATAATAAAATGTATTGGTTATAAAACATTTGGGTTATATTCTGAAAAAAAATATTTTACATCAAATCCATTAATGTACAATGTAAATGTGACAAGGTTGACATGATAAAATGTACCGTTCTGAAGCGTTTTTGAAAGGAACTAAATGCTTTGTTGAGGGCTTCACTAGAAAGATTTAGCTGATGAGTATCATCGCCATGTCGGTTTATTAATAGGCAAATGTGACGGCTGCAAGTTTAAAACTAGTTTTCAGTCGTGTAAAGTGAGGGTAACCCTAATCGAAACTATGAGCTCATAAACTCTTAGTGACCTCCTTTGCAAAACCCATGCAATTCTCCACATATCGCTATGCTTACTATAAGCAGAAGGCTTAAGACCGTAGAAGTGTGGTGAGTTTTCAGTTTAAAATTTAATTCCAAAGAGTGGGACTCTATGAAACTAAAACACAAAACATGTCCGGTAATTTTAAGAATAGGCATTTCTCGAATGGAAAAATTAGAAATTTATCTGACTTAACTTTTTTTGATCGGGTTACTTGATCTGGTTGATTTTGGCCCCATTCAATTAGAGATGAATCGAACGATACCCAATACAACTAAGGTCTTAAACAAACTAGACTCTGTATGAAGTCATTACGACGTAAGTTTTAAGGCGAAATTTGATAGTCATCAGTATGCATTGGTAAATTAAAGTGCGTCGTCTTCCACCGTTTTCAGTTATTAGCTGTGGGTGATGGAGTGTTCGGCGTACCAATCATCCGTCAACATATAATATTGAATATTCTTGGTTGCTGCATATTCACACTTCAAATTTATTATCGACTATTTCGTTGTGCCATGTATATATATCTGTATGCACGTAATCTTGATGTTCAATAAACTTCGACTTTGACTACATAAGATAACATAAAACTGGTGTTTTGGGCAACAGTAGCGAGGTTAAAATTTCACTGAACGGTAAGGGTCATACTTTGCACTGCTAGGCATAGTTGTTTGGGGAGGGATGGTCGCGCCGCGCCCATGGTAGTGCATTTTTAAAATCTGGTACACACTTCATGTGATGTTCGCGAACCACACGTATTATTACTAGTCGGTAGCGCAACGATAAATGCGGAATACATGTGGCGACATTGTAAGTTGTGAAACCTAATCGTGGAGAAACAGCAATCAGGTGCATTGTATTAGTGAACACAAACTGTACAATTTTGTAATCAATCGCTCTGCGTTCCCCAGCGAAAATTTTTTCAATTTGGGAATTAGTTGATGCAATGACTGCTATGTTGCCTAACAGCGTTGTGCACATGATCTCAAAAAAGGATTAGTAGGTGACGCAGCTTAAGTTAACTCAAACACTATATTGCTTTGATAAAATTGAAACTTTAGCCACTTGTTGGCCCTAAACTAACATTTTTCACTAGTAGTAAAAGAAAACTAAAATATTACAGTCTGAAAAATTTATCTAAAACGCAATGCTAAAATTTTAGAATCCATGACAGAGTTGTGAAATTTACAGAGATTTTTATTAAGGGTTAAAGACTGTTATGCAGAGAACGGCAAACTCGTTAGTGTCAAAGGAAGAATTAATGGTGTGAGGTGAAAATATAACTCTATAAAAATGGAATGACAGTATCACGATCCCGAGACTAAACGGTATATTTTCTTTATGGCACCATAGTCGTTACCGTCAAAGTCGTTACTGTCAAAGGAAGAATTAATGGTGTGAGGTGAAAATATAATTCTATAAAAATGGAATGACAGTATCACGATCCCGAGACTAAACGGTATATTTTCTTTATGGCACCATAGTCGTTACCGTCAAAGTCGTTACTGTCAAAGGAAGAATTAATGGTGTGAGGTGAAAATATAACTCTATAAAAATGGAATGACAGTATCACGATCCCGAGACTAAACGGTATATTTTCTTTACGGCACCATAGTCGTTACCGTCAAACTCGTTACTGTCAAAGGAAGAATTAATGGTGTGAGGTGAAAATATAACTCTATAAAAATGGAATGACAGTATCACGATCCCGAGACCAAACGGTATATTTTCTTTATGGCACCATAGTCGTTACCGTCAAAGTCGTTACTGTCAAAGGAAGAATTAATGGTGTGAGGTGAAAATACTACTCTATAAAAATGGAATGACAGTATCACGATCCCGAAACCAAACGGTATATTTTCTTTATGGCATCATAGTCGTTACCGTCAAAGTCGTTACCGTCAAAGGAAGAATTAATGGTGTGAGGTGAAAATACTACTCTATAAAAATGACAGTATCACGATCCCGAAACCAAACGGTATATTTTCTTTATGGCACCATAGTGGTACCGTCAAAGTCGTTACCGTCAAAGGAAGAATTAATGGCGTGAGGTGAAAATACTTCTCTATAAAAATGGAATGACAGTATCACAATCCCGAAACCAAACGGTATCTTTTTTTATGGCACCATAGTCGTTACCGTCAAAGTCGTTACTGTCAAAGGATGAATTAATGGTGTGAGGTGAAAATACTACTCTATAAAAATGACAGTATCACGATCCCGAAACCAAACGGTATATTTTCTTTATGGCACCATAGTCGTCGCACTCGTGCACAAATCGTCTCACTCGGGCACCCAACAGTTTAACTCGGGCACCGACCACACTAGATCACCAACGAGTCTCACTCGATCACTAATGAGTCTCAGTCATGTATTGATGAGTAGCACTCGGGCACCGATCTCACTCGATCACTGATGAGTCTCAGTCATGCATTGCTGAGTAACACTCGGGCACCGATCTCACTCGATCACTGATGAGTCTCAATCATGCATTGATGAGTAACTCTCGGGGACCGATCTCACTCGATCACTGATGAGTCTCAGTCGTGCATTGATGAATAACACTCGGGCACCGATCTCGCTCGATCACTGATGAGTCTCAGTCGTGCATTGATGAATAACACTCGGGCACCGATCTCACTCGATCACTGATGAGTCTCAGCCATGCATTGATGAGTAACACTCGGGCACCGATCTCATTCGCACTGAGGCACCGAAGTATCGCACTCAGGCATTATGTATTCCGAACGTTATTAGCGAAGCAGCTTCCTTTGCATACGCTTTGTATTTTGCCACAAGTGCTCCAGAGATCGCAACAGTACAGCCGAAACCTGCTAGAGCTGCAAGAGAACATAGCTGCTTGGAAACTCATAGCCGCTCATTGAAAGAAAGAACTCTGGAAAATGCGCAGTTTAAGCGTTGTTGACTTTGTCGAGAAAATAAAATGGATAACGCTAAGATCGAATCGGACTTCTCCTTGTTATACCAATATATAATCTACATAGCCGGGTGAAATTCTCCGATGTCCTACTTAAGATCTTTTGTGACTGAGTGAGATTCGTTTAGTCCTCAGCTTTTCCTGTGGCAAAAACAGGAACAGCACCTTTATTATGCGTTTTCTGCAAAATTATAAAACACTTGAAATTCAATCAACTCCGCAGGCACAATGCTACCAGTCATCCCATAGAGTGAAATAAGAGTTCTCAACGATCGATCCTGTATTCACAAAACATCACACGACAGTTTTATAACTGGAACGGTCATATAAAACCGTTCCGGTGGATCCCTTAATATTTTTTCACTCAAAAGTGGTGTTTTACAAAATAAATTAGCCAAATTATTTGGTATTTATAGCGTTAAAGCTTGGCGTAGAAATAATGTTCAAAAGGCTACGTATAATTGAGCTTCGAATATCAGTCTGGTTTAAGGTCTAGTTAAAGATAAAGATTTTTAAAAGCCATTGAACTGTTAGAAATCATCAATATCGTATGTCGTTCTAGTTGCTGACTGGAACAACGTATGGAGCCGTTTCTACACTGCTTAAAAGTTTAAAGGCTACATTTCAGATACAGCCATATTGGAACATTGAAATTTAAACATAAAATGGATGCTCCACTGTCACAATTGAGTTTAGGAAAATGGCTTTATCAGCCCAGTTCATCCAAACCAAAAACAATAATTATTTCGTTCGGCGACGGTCCAATAGGTGCTTAATATATGAAAACCACGTTCTGATGAACTTTTAACTGTGTTAATTATAATTGCAAAGATACAAGAACAGAAACAAGTACACTGGATTTGGACAGAAAAGTATTTTCGCTGTTTTGTTTTACATCAAAATTCTGTAGATTGCATTTAACTATGAGAATACGAGCCACAAGCAATACTATTTACCAAGTCATAAGTAATAGTGAAATTTGCAACGATTTTGAAACAAACTGGGCGTTTTGGACACTTTATTTCTTAGCATATGTACTGTTGAAACCTACAGGAATATGCATTATAAAAATTTTAATCAAACACTGCCAAGCTTTCAAGACATTCAAGTGGTAGCAGCAACAGCTACGACGGTTTATAACCAAATACTCCTTCTTGATCGGTTGTTATCTAGTGAATGAACCCTACATTAGTCTTGTAGGTGACTCTAATCGATGCTCATCACTGCAAAAATTTCAATCAATTAGGCTTTCTTGTTATGAATAATGTAATGGAGTATAGCAGAAAAATTCGTGCTGATTGTGGTTGAAACTTAGGTATTATTGAAACGGAGCGACCGAAGATTCTACTGAAGGCGCTAGAAAGAAAAATCGTGAAAATTTTTTCCTTGTCTGTCTCTCGACGCTGTAACTTATAATTCATTTATATCAAATGGATTTCGATAATTTTTCGAAAGAAAAATGGTGCGGATGTGTTCTCCCTTATATGGATTATGACACAGTAGAATCAGATGAAGTTATCTAACAAATTCAACAACAACAAAAAGGGTTTATTATACAAGAAGGATAAAGCAACATCAAGTATAATAAACAATTACGCCAGTAAGGGAGCACTACATATCTTCACTACACATGTTATCAAACGTTTCGGGCCAGGCTTGGGGCTGAATTTCGGCCTTTTGTGAAACTTAGCGGACCAAAACTTAGTACTGATCAATGCGTGCAATCGTATACGCAATAATTTAGTTACCCGTGCAATACGAATGTTCGTTTGTATTGTATATATCTTCACTTCACATGTTATCAAACGTTTAGGGCCAGGCCTGGGGCTGAATTTCGGCCTTTTTTGAAAATTAGCGGCCCGGCCCGAAGGTTTCGTCATAGGCCTTAAGCACGACCAGGGCCCGAACGAAAATGAGAGAGGTCCGTCCGGCCCGGCTGACGGAGCGGGCCGGTCCTGTTTCGGGCCATGCTTCGGGCCTAACTTCTTACCTCTAGTCTTTAGAACATGGTCACGCTGGCTATCAAACAAGTCTACACGACGCTTTAAGCTGAAATAAACCAAGGTTTTTAAAATCATTTAGTGTAGAACAGGGCTGCTTTATACAATATATATGCTATATATAAAATATATGTCATATATATACAATTTTGAAAAAAATAGATTAAAAATCATCTCACTATACTGAAATACGTCATTACGTTTACCATTATATAGGTTCTATAAAAAAGACACACTCAGCTTTCAACACAGGATTCTGTTTTAGCGATGCTACTAGATATTTTATGAATAAAAAACACATTGTATATTGTTGAAAAGTAAACTGTCAACACTTAGTAATTTTACTATAGCTTGTTGATAGGTAAGGTAATTACACAACTATTATGTAAGAAAAGGATTTTTGCAATGTTTTTCGATTAAACATAATAGTCGAATCGGTCTGTGGTCGTCGTACCAGTAGGAGTATCCAAAGCAGGGGCCAACCAGGCCAAGCCCCCCTCCCCACTAAGCGATGTCTAAGATTAGCTTTACATGTGGGTCAAACCTGTAACATCGAAGTTTAGAAAACTATTATCTGTTCACCCAAATCTAATGTATAAACAATGAAATTGCGCCCCTCCGGAAAGGATATAAATTCTTCGCACGCCAATAGTCATAACGCTGGTAATCGTTTGATGTTGAAAAATTTTATATTGATGACTGACAATATATTTTAACATTATGTTTTGTTTTTTTCATAGTAAGTAACCGAAATTATGCAATTGGGTTGAGTTTTACTACAGTTTTTGACATATTGTTATTTCGACAAAAAGGCTGTTTGGAAAAATACCGACGACATAAAGTACATATTATCGGTGTCAATGTATTTCATTTATTCATTCAGTGGCACAACTCATTCGTTGCTATAACAATGACATTGTTTAAAACGATATGTACGCTCGACTGATGTCTTTTTCTGGCTAGACGTTTACGATGATGATAACACATGGGCACTGTGGGCGTTACCACGTGGACGTAACTGTCGACCTACCCCTCCCCCACTCGCCGAAACTGGGTACGTCCCAACTTACAACTGTTAAAATCAGTTTCTTCATGCAACATCTAGATCAATCTGTTGAGTTGACATACATAATGCTTTCGTGAACGCAGCTAAAATTTCCTTGCAACGCTCCTTTGACGACAAGAATGGGAAAACAGTTGTAACGATTTTTCTGGCAACACTCCTTTGACGACAAGAATGGGAAAACAGTTGTAACGATTTTCCTGGCAACGATCCTATGACGACAAGAATGGCAAAACAGTTGTAACGATTTTCCTGGCAACGCTCATTTGACGACAAGAATCGGAAAACAGTTGTAACGATATTCCTGGAAACGCTCCTTTGACGACAAGAATGGGAAAACAGTTGTAACGATTTTCCTAGCAACGCTCCTATGACGACAAGAATGGCAAAACAGTTGTAACGATTTTCCTGGCAACGCTCCTTGGACGACAAGAATGGGAAAACAGTTGTAACGATTTTCCTGGCAACGCTGCTTCAACGACAAGAATGGGAAAACAGTTGTAACGATTTTCCTGGCAACGCTCATTTGACGACAAGAATGGGAAAACAGTTGTAACGATTTTCCTGGCAACGCTCCTTGGACGACAAGAATGGGAAAACAGTTTTAACGATTTTCCTGGCAACGCTGCTTCAACGACAAGAATGGGAAAACAGTTGTAACGATTTTCCTGGCAACGCTCATTTGACGACAAGAATGGGAAAACAGTGGTAACGATTTTCCTGGCAACGATCCTTTGACGACAAGAATGGGAAAACAGTTGTAACGATTTTCCTGGCAACGCTCCTATGACGACAAGAATGGGAAAATAGTGGTAACGATTTTCCTGGCAATCCTGCTTTGACGACAAGAATGGGAAAACAGTTGTAACGATTTCCCTGGCAACGCTCCTTTGCCGACAAGAATGGGAAAACAGTTGTAACTATTTTCCTGGCAACGGTCATTTGACGACAAGAATGGCAAAACAGTGGTAACTATTTTCCTGGAAACGCACTTTTGACGACCAGAATGGGAAAACAGTTGTAACGATTTTCCTGGAAACTCTCATTTGACGACAAGAATGGGAAAACAGTTGTAACGATTTTCCTGGCAACGCTCCTTTGACGACAAGAATGGGAAAACAGTTGTAACGATTTTCCTGGTAACGCTCATTTGACGACAAGAATGGGAAAACAGTTGTAACGATTTTCCTAGCAACGCTCCTATGACAACAAGAATGGAAAAACAGTTGTAACGATTTTCCTAGCAACACTCCTATGACGACAAGAATGGCAAAACAGTTGTAACGATTTTCCTGGCAACGCTCCTATGACGACAAGAATGGGAAAACAGTTGTAACGATTTTCCTGGCAACGCTCCTTTGACGACAAGAATGGTAAAACAGTTGTAACGATTTTCCTGGCAACGCTCCTTGGACGACAAGAATGGCAAAACAGTTGTAACGATTTTCCTAGCAACGCTCCTATGACGACAAGAATGGCAAAACAGTTGTAACGATTTTCCTGGCAACGATCCTATAACGACAAGAAAGGGAAAACAGTTGTAAGGATTTTCCTGGCAACGCTCATTTGACGACAAGAATGGGAAAACAGTTGTAACGATTTTCCTGGCAACGCTCCTTGGACGACAAGAATGGGAAAACAGTTGTAACGATTTTCCTGGCAACGCTGCTTCAACGACAAGAATGGGAAAACAGTTGTAACGATTTTCCTGGCAACGCTCATTTGACGACAAGAATGGGAAAACAGTGGTAACGATTTTCCTGGCAACGATCCTTTGACGACAAGAATGGGAAAACAGTTGTAACGATTTTCCTGGCAACGCTCCTATGACGACAAGAATGGGAAAATAGTTGTAACGATTTTCCTGGCAATCCTGCTTTGACGACAAGAATGGGAAAACAGTTGTAACGATTTCCCTGGCAACGCTCCTTTGCCGACAAGAATGGGAAAACAGTTGTAACTATTTTCCTGGCAACGGTCATTTGACGACAAGAATGGCAAAACAGTGGTAACTATTTTCCTGGAAACGCACCTTTGACGACCAGAATGGGAAAACAGTTGTAACGATTTTTCTGGAAACTCTCATTTGACGACAAGAATGGGAAAACAGTTGTAACGATTTTCCTGGCAACGCTCCTTTGACGACAAGAATGGGAAAACAGTTGTAACGATTTTCCTGGTAACGCTCATTTGACGACAAGAATGGGAAAACAGTTGTAACGATTTTCCTAGCAACGCTCCTATGACAACAAGAATGGAAAAACAGTTGTAACGATTTTCCTAGCAACACTCCTATGACGACAAGAATGGCAAAACAGTTGTAACGATTTTCCTGGCAACGCTCCTATGACGACAAGAATGGGAAAACAGTTGTAACGATTTTCCTGGCAACGCTCCTTTGACGACAAGAATGGTAAAACAGTTGTAACGATTTTCCTGGCAACGCTCCTTGGACGACAAGAATGGCAAAACAGTTGTAACGATTTTCCTAGCAACGCTCCTATGACGACAAGAATGGCAAAACAGTTGTAACGATTTTCCTGGCAACGATCCTATGACGACAAGAATGGGAAAACAGTTGTAACGATATTCCTAGAAACGCTCCTTTGACGACAAGAATGGGAAAACAGTTGTAAAATTTTTTTCAGTCAGACAACAACTTACAATATTTGTCTGCCACTGACGATAAGAATAGAGGAAAAAGAGCTGGAATGTCAATTCTGAGGCCGACTGCAACTTCACTTGAATTACAATACTTGTCTACAGCGGGCTATAAGAGATGTGACAAGAGGTGATGCGACAGACACTCCATGAGGCGACATTAACTGCATTAAAGATACAATTATACTCACATAGTTGAAGATCAGCGTTGGGCATTAGGCGAAGGAACGATTTGGAACCACGAGGCAACGGGTTTCTTATGTATACTTTATTTGCTAACAAGCTGAAATACTATATAAAAAGTGAGGTTGTGGTTATGCAACGGGCAATATCACTTTTTTCAAGAAAATTTCACTGTCGCAAATTTATTGAGAAAACAAGTATATACCACAAAACTGCTAAAATTGTATATTCGATGTATTTAGTATCGTTATAGTTTTGGCACAAATAACCTAGACGGTCAATATATACATTACAAGATTAAAAATATGTTTGTGGGACAAATCGTATTCATAATATTGTAAAAGCCGAAATGTGTTTCAAACTGTAGTTTCTAAGACAAAGTGTCAGCAAGTTACGAAATCCCAACTACCTTTGCACGAATAAAGCGTGCCGCACAATGCGTAATTAGTCACGAAATTATGTAGATAACACCATGAAATACGTGGTATTCCCATGAACGCAACTGCGTATATTTATATATGTAAAGTCAATGTTTTTGATTCAATAAAAGCTCTGAGTGTATTTAAGTATATATTCTTGCAATATGCTTAAATTTAGTTCTTTTGCGGAATTTAGAGCACTATGGCCATTTGCATTGTGATTACTTTTTGATCGAAGGCTATCTTCAGCATCCACAATATGGTTACTAAACTATTTAATTGCTGGCAAATAGCACACACAGATTTCTCAACTTAGTATCTAATGTTTGAGTGATAAGCTTGGATTGAACGCAATAGTGTTAAAATTATACAGATGTTGTCAATCAAGGACTCGAAGAATTAGCAGTAAACAACTTTCAACATATTTATTAATTTAGTTAATTATGCGTAATTTACAGGAAGAATAATTGATGGAAATATAATCTTAGTTGCTGGGGCTTAACTTATTATTGAACTTCGTTAAGGAATAACAGATGACAGGTGAGTTCTCGACACCGTGTCGGTTTCTATTTACGACATTGAGACAGGTTCAGTGTGTCAAAAATAGTAAAAAAGCTTACTTTTCGAATCCTTGACTAAAGCTCGAGGTTTGTAGTTAAACAGTGTTCCGTAGCCCAGTTATTACAATTTTGAGCGCAGGGTTTCACTGATGTATATTGATATATTGATGAATTTTTAGCGAAAGGCAACAGAAGTAACTGATAACTTTAAGATAGCATGAAGATAAATTTAATATCAGCTCTGGGGTAAACGATACGTATGTCTGAAAAGCAATTGAAATTCGTTAAAATTTTGCCCTAAATTTGCCACAAAACCGGAATCGCAGGAAAAATATTAAAAATGACACTAGGCAAGGACTTCAGGTATCTTATCATATGACAAATTGGAGATTTCACTGTACCTGCCATTTCGTGCAGGCGGTACTGAAAATCTTGAATCGAACTGTTAACAGATTCCAATTTTTAATGGTGACTCAACTTTCTGGTTCACGAATGGGAGCTCGTGCAATGAAATGCAAATGACGTACATGCAGAACCTAGGTATATCTATAACATTGTAATAAAAGCCACTTCAGTAAAATTGGTTGACCTATTCACGCATACACTTGTCATTAAATATATCTAAATATTGTAAATATTATAAAGTTGGCTATAACCTAAGATGGCCAAAAATATAATTTAACAGTAGATTTGATGTAGATTTGTCGATCATTATAAACACATCATGAGAAGCACTTTGAGCCACGCCGATTAGACCATGCTTTGCTGAGTTATGGCGACTGAAATTTGCATCGCAAATTATTTGCACTAGCTATGTGATATTAATTAAAAGATACACGGTCGTACTTCCTGCGGTAGTTTAGAATAACGGTTTTATTTAACCATCATTTTCTTAGACGTATCTAAGAAATCGTGTTTTCTATTCCTTATATAGGCTTATTTCAAAAATTCAATATTAAAACTCCATATTTTCGTTATATTGAAAACGTCTATACTGTACTGTATAGTCATTGCTGCACTAATTTTTTTCTACACAGCACCTGATTTTAATATACTACTAATG
>JASANE010019376.1:0-16367 GCA_030248225.1 Trileptium ribeirensis
ATAAAATTTACAATAAGAATTTATTGCAACAAGGAATCAATTAATGAGGGTTTTGCCTTTCACCGCTTAGTTACTTTATTATCGGCAAGTATTTGGGATTCGGCAAGGACAGTTATAATTGTAATTGTCGTTTCATGTCTGTTTGAGTACAGCTTTATGTTCAAAGTGAAATAAAATTTCCAATAAGAATTTATTGCAACAAGGGATCAATTAATGAGGGTTTTGCCTTTCACCGCTTAGTTACTTTATTATCGGCAAGTATTTGGGATTCGGCAAGGACAGTTATAACTGTAATTGTCGTTTCATGTTTGTTTGAGTACAGCTTTATGTTCAAAGTGAAATTAAATTTACGATAAGAATTTATTATAACAAGGGACCATTTAATGACAGTTTTGTCTTTCACCGCTTAGTTACTTTATTATCGGCAAGTATTTGGGATTCGGCAAGGACAGTTATAATTGTAATTATCGTTTCATATTTGTTTGAGTACAGCTTTATGTTGAAAGTGAAATAAAATTTACAATAAGAATTTATTGCAACAAGGGATCAATTAATGAGGGTTTTGCCTTTCACCGCTTAGTTACTTTATTATCGGCAAGTATTTGGGATTCGGCAAGGACAGTTATAACTGTAATTGTCGTTTCATGTTTGTTTGAGTACAGCTTTATGTTCAAAGTGAAATAAAATTTACAATAAATAAGAATTTATTGCAACAAGGGATCAATTAATGAGGGTTTTGCCTTTCACCGCTTAGTTACGATATTATCGGCAGGTATTTGGGATTCGGCAAGGACAGTTATAATTGTAATTGTCGTTTCATGTTTGTTTGAGTACAGCATTATGTTCAAAGTGAAATAAAATTTACAATAAGAATTTATTGCAACAAGGGATCAATTAATGAGAGTTTTCCCTTTCACCGCTTAGTTACTTTATTATCGGCAGGTTTTTGGGATTCGGCAAGGACAGTTATAATTGTAATTGTCGTTTCATGTTTGTTTGAGTACAGCTTTATGTTCAAAGTGAAATAAAATTTACAATAAGAATTTATTGCAACAAGGAATCAATTAATGAGGGTTTTGCCTTTCACCGCTTAGTTACTTTATTATCGGCAAGTATTTGGGATTCGGCAAGGACAGTTATAATTGTAATTGTCGTTTCATGTTTGTTTGAGTACAGCTTCATGTTCAAAATGAAATAAATTTTACAATAAGAATTTATTGCAACAAGGGATCAATTACTGAGGGTTTTGCCTTTCACCGCTTAGTTACTTTATTATCGGCAAGTATTTGGGATTCGGCAAGGACAGTTATAATTGTATTTGGACGTCGAAGAATTATATCTTAGGGGAATATAAAGTAAGTATGAAATTATTAACATTTCATAAAAACGGATCATTTGTGTGTTTCAATACGTACGAGCCATTAAAAACGAAGGCACAAGGGGTGCATAGTCGCAAATTTTTTGGTATGGAAATAGGTTGCAGCGATAAAAGCACTCTGAGCTTTGCTTTTCGACAATGAACCCTCGTTTTCGGTGACGAACTGGTGTTCCGATGGCAACTGATATCCATTGCATGGCTAATTGGATTACGGATTAGAACGTGGCACAACTTCCCTAAATTACACTAATTGGGTTAAATTTCTTTAATCTTTAAGTGTAATAACGGTACGCAGCTGCATGGCGCAACTTCCTAACACCATGACCATACGATCACGGCTATCATAACCTCATGGGTGAACCATAAATTTTGCAATTTTAGTAGTGTTCCTGGTCAGACCCCAGAAGCTATAGGGCTTAGCAAGTCGCAGGCGCGCTTCATGGGGTGTGCTCAGACCCTGTCCGATTGGTTGCGCACATGTCTAGTAAATGGTATGATTACTGAAGTTCCCCAGGGAGGTTGACACTGAAACCTGCTCACAGATTATAATGTCAGAGCGATATTCTCTATTCTAAACTCATCTGGAAGTTGTTTAATTCGGTTCGGTTTCGTAGTGATCTCGAATGAGCATTGGAAATAGTGCATGAATTTTAAGTTCAACTCGCTTAGTTACTCAGTTGACTCTGTCAATTGATCATACCTTAGGTGGCCCCCACAGGGTTCCGACAGTGCCTGTTAGTTTAACGTCGGACGCTTTGACCATTACGTTGTTAACTGGTGAGCGAGGTGGATTGCCTAGTAATTTATTTAGCGTGATTCGCCTACGTTATTTCGGCAGATGACCTTTATCATTGATCTCGTGCACTCCTCTCGCACAAACACCGGCACTCCATAATAATGATATTAACAGCGAAACGTACGCGTCAAGGCTTTGGATATTCTCACCCACAGACTATGGCGCGTAGTTTTATCCTGTCCGGGTGAACGAACATATTGTGCTTTTTATCGAATAACACAGAGATAGTTGCTGATTTTCTAGATTTTATTCGAGAACATTTACAATGTAAGTTACACAAGGGTATCGAGAAGAGAATTCGTACAAGTGCGGATTACAGGCAAAAGAGGTCCCAATAACCTATTCGTATGCACGACACGCCTGTAGGTCCTTTCTTTCACCGAGATCGTGAGGGGAGGAGGGGCGGTATGAGCGAGCGCGGCCCCGTAAAAATGTCGGAACAAGAGGCGATCATCCCCGCGACACCCAATGTTAGCGATTGTCTCCTCAGCTATGGGTCGAGAGACGAGGCCTGGGGTGCTTCAAAGTTCGCTCCACCGCAACGCGCAGCGTTACCAGTAATCAGGGAAAATACAAGGGGAATAAACCCGTTCGACAGACAGGGCCTGTTGCGTGTCAGATGAGCAAGGGTGAGAGAGCCGGGCCCGCTGTAGAGCGATTCATGGTGCACTGGTTGATTACCGAAACACGAAAGCCAAAGGCGAACGGTTGATATTACAAAGGATAATATGCATGGTTGTGTTTGTCCAATCAACTAATCCATCGTTTACGTTATGAAGGACCCCCATGTGACAGTTTTGTCCACTCTCAGTGTCTCTGCCACCATCAAATATACAGTGTCTTTGACACTATGGTGTTTGCGATTGTATTTTCAGATGATAAACATAGGTAGTGTAGTGTCGACAATAGTATGGTGTAGACCACACCATAAAATTTATACGGGTTAGCTACACCATGCCGTTATTTTTGACGCCTTATATAATATGCTTTTGAATGGTGTCTTTGATGCCGTCAGTAATAAACAATAGGTAGATTTAGCTACTATAATTAAGTAGATGGTGCTTGGCACACGATTTGTTGCTTTCTATAGTGTAGGTATATTGTAACAGGACCGTTCCGGCCCGTTACATGCTTTTGCAGGATTGTGGTGCTAAAATAATTTAACTACATCTTTAAATTCAGCCCGATCACGATACGTCCGTTTTCTAATGGTACCCCAGTGCACTCGTTAAGGGTTGCGGGAATCTACATTTTATCAGGATGGTTAGTATATTGCATGGTGCCATGGTCTTATTAATAATTGTGTGTCGCCTGTTTACCGTTTATTTATTAACGCTTGTAGCTTATTAATCGATGTCATTTGTGTGCGTTCATTGCCATCATTATTGCATTTGCATGAAAATTTCGTAACCAGAGTATCGCCGTTTGGAGTTTATTTGGATAAGGCGAACAGGGACATAGTCTTGAGTAAACCAGAGTTTGAAGTAAGGTCGCCGAATAGCATAGGGCGTTAGGTCTCAAATAGGAACTTGAGAGCATGACCGGAACTCGACCCGTCGCATCCCAGCAGTCAAGCTTTACGGTTATGACCGTCCGAGAATAGGAGGCCATTGATAATTCGGGTTAAACCATTCCCCCGCTAGTGATCAGAACCAAAAGTATCAATTTTACTTAAGTTAAACAATACATGCAACCATGGTCGCGAGTAATACATGTGGCTGTGGTCAGGGAAATCAGGGGTACGGTTAGCTTCGTACTTTTCGGAAACGACGGCTGACGGGCCGGTTTGTCGGCCCGTAGCCGCTTACCGGTTCAGATATCGCGCAACCGCCCCGAAGACTTCTTGATAGAGAATTTTACGCGCTTTCCGATGAGGCTAAAATACCACAAATCGCACGCGGATCTAACTGTGACATCAAGCAGCGAAACACGTCGGAATTGAACCAGCAACGTTACTTACGCTAACTTTGGTTGTTGGTGATGGCTGGGGTTAGGCGTATTTATATATATGTATGTGTATATATGTAGGTATATAGCTGATTTCAACGCCCCCTACGTCTTGTCTCGCCCCATCGGCCTAATCTCCGAAGTTGTGCCCCAATGTCAACTCCAATGTCTGCAACCTCCACGTCCGGCCAGTGGTCCCAACCGGTTTCGTTGAACATTTGGGACCGCTTGTTTTGCGGACCAGGCCACCCCGATGGAACCGACCATCTCACCAAACGATATATGTCATCGGACAATTAAAAGACACAGCCGGGCCTACTTGCGCCCTTTGATCCGCCAGAGGACTGCCGCCGAAACTCCCGTTTTCACGCCATCAGCGCCTAATATCGCGTGGCTTGCGCCATGGTAACCGATCCTTCTTTTAGTGGGCTTAATCACCGACCGGAGTCATGCACATCATTACGTAGTTCACCCATTCGGGCATCTACCGAACCAAAGCGGGTCTCGATCCGACAAGCTACCACGTTGTTATACGAGTTGTCCCTCTGTTTTATGACCATTCCCTAACCCAGTATAACATTGACGTAAATCCCTGTCGGTTTTGCACCATGTCCGTGCCCGCTCGCCGATCCTAAATGTATACATGCGACCCCTCATTCTACTCGCCTACGTTCGGCGAGCACAACGATATACAACAGGCCTTCGCCCGACCTCCCGCTAACAGGCCACAACATGCTAAAGTGCCCCCTAGTTTGCAGTACTAGCTGAGGGTGGGTACAAAATACTCGAAATTTATTTCCAACTCCAAGGTGGCCAAATCGCCCCTCATAGCGTTCGCCACGTCGAGACATCCCCAAATATACCTGGTGGGTCTCCGTCCTCGCACCCGTTAACTCGGGACAGCCTGCTTAAGCACCCCCATCGTCGTCGACACTCTCTCTAGCTTCGTTGTTTTCACCAGTTTTCCAAATTTTGCAAACGGGCCGGGTACATGGCCTCTCATTCGAATCGCCTAGTCGTGGCGAGTCCAATGATGGGGCGGGCGTCGTTCAGCTCAGCCGTTAGGGCAGGAGAGGTTCCCCATATTAATACATATAAACAGTCCCCGGTGGGTTTGGCCCCAATATTACGTCTACCTCCCTCGTGTTTTGTGTCATCCGACCCCGGTTTACGTCCTGGGAATGAATCCGACTCCGACCCGCGGAAATTCCATCTGGAACCCTTGCTCCACTCCCCCCGTGTCCCTCTCTTTTCTCGCTCTTTCTTCTGTCTCTCTTTTCGTCTTTTCTTTGTTGTTTTTGTTGCGTTGTCTTTCTCTCCTCGGCTGACCCTTTGGTCGCCGTTGTTGATTGTTGTTTGTCGCTGCTGCTGTCAGGTCCTCGTCGCACTAACAAGCCATGCCGAAAACGACAAGGAGGAGACCGAAGACAAAAGGAAAGTAACGCAAGAAAAAAAGAACACGACCAAATATATGTATACATTTAACATATAATTTTATATAAATTTCATAGTTTTATATCCTTTATAAATATATATGGACGTAGAGGCGGGATGGAGAAAGGGGGTAGGTTTGGGGACTGGTAGCAGCTCCCGGGGGACCTGGCTAGGGGCGCCCTCCCGGCAAGTGATCTCTGGGTTGGTGCCCCGTCCCCGACCCCCGTCAGGGCCCCGTCCGATGACCCACACCCCCTGGGACGCCTGAAAGCTAGCATATTGAGCCAAAAAACATCATGACGAGACGCGGTTTCTCGACGTACCGAGATGTCCTCATGCTAGAGGGTCACATCTTGTATGGGGATCAGCATTAGCTGGGCGGCGTCTGGGATATCAAAGACGACGGAAGAAAGGAATTAACAGATGGTATTATGACGGAGATAATTCATGAGCGGGAAATGACGTATCAGGTCATCAAAGTGACATTTTAATGCCGCTCTTCAAGGATTACACGAATGAGTAATGCCCACATTCTCGGATTGTCCTCTTGTCTCGCTTCCGGCTATCACGTTCGACGTTACGCGGCTAATCTAAACTACTAGCAAATGGCTGTGCAAGCCCAAAGAGGGAACAGATTTTCAAGTTGGCGCGATTTAAATGCGTTGCAGAAGTTACGTGCAGAAGATGGAATAACGATCGTTGTAACAATTTTTGACGGCTTAAATGGTGGTAACTGTTCTACTGATTAATGTCGTCGATTTAGTTAAAGCCGTATCCGGCACTGATAACGGGAAATGGCTGCTTCAGAGTTCATAGGATTGTAGAAGATGAGATTGAGATCACAGATCGTCGACCTCCGACTATTCTAAGGGTTCAAACTTGATGTCGGCGGTTTGGATTGAAACCGACTCTCTTTAAGCACAACGACGGCTTACGGTAGCTTTCAATTTTAAGCTTCAGGAAATACTCCAAATTGGACATTGGGGGCAAATCCAAGAGCGTGCAGCAACCAACAGTGACTGGATGGCGACGAAGTCGCTATCCCACAACACGGCTGAAAATTTCGAGCTTACCACCGACACCCAAACTCGAAGAATCAGTTTGACTTCGGCAGCACGGAGTTCGGTCGGTTTTACAGACAGACTCCGTTGCTTGGAATTTAGTTACTTTTATTGTTTTCACGTGAGTTTGTGCTCGACTTCCTGCATGGTTTTGGTTTGACGGATGATTGTTGGTTCATATAAGGGAGGGGTAAAAGCAGTAGGAATGGGAACATGTCAGTCCCCAGGGCAAGTCAGCGGAATGCAGTGACAAACTGTTGACCTTTTGAAGTTTCAGCAGTGAATGTAACTAGCAGCCTCGCTTCTTTAGTTGATTTTCCACCCGTGTAGGGGAAAACCCGCCCTGTCCGTGTCTCGCTGCAGGATTTCTTGCCTGGGAGCAGAGAAAATGGTCGAGTCCCGATTTATGTGAATAGAGATAGTCTGGTGAAGTCCTTCTTGTTCCCCGCGGTCCTAGGTAGATCACAAAATAACCTAGTTGGATAAAATAGATCTACGCTTCACATAACCATTGATCTGAGTTAGGCGTGGAGAATTAACCTTAAGGTGACCGCGGATAATATTTTGGATCGTTAAAGAATTGGTATGTATTTAAGCGACGTTTTGCGGTTTGGTTATTCTTGGTTTGTTTGAAAAGCTGCAGCCAGGTAGAAGGTTTGGCCCTCGTACCGCTCTTGAGGCCAAACGGGCTTGAGATATAGGATGAAGCCCATGTTACCTTATAGGCTCCACTGAGGCCTAGAGAGGAGCAGGGATTTGACGTTAACGTTGAGTTAAGAAAATTTAACTGATGAAAGATGAACAATTTTTTAGGATCCTGACTACTTGAGATTTAGGGTTATCGGTTCCAGCTGGAGGCATCAACGGTTTAATTTGATTTTTTTATGGTTGTCTGATTTTCATATCCGTTCTTTGATTTACACAATATAAACATGCTACAATACAATGTGCAAGGTCTGGTGAGCTGGATATTGCCTCACAGGAACGCACCTAGGAAACTGGGCTACGAAAATCACATAAGCTGTAGCGAGATTTCCCTGCAGCCTTTTCAAGAATAACACTGACCGATCCTTGTGGATTGTTTAGCGCTCGGGTTGTTAGCCGGGGCCGAACGGATTCGAAACGTAAGATGGGGTACATGTGTCCCTACGAGCATTATCTAGCCCCGTGCTCGAACAAAGCCTAGAGTCCCCATTTTGAGCCAGGTAAATCTGGGGGACAGACAGGAAGGACAATGTGGTAGGATTAACGCTTTCTGAACCTAAGGGATACCGTTTGCGGACGGGCACACTTATGATTTGTTTAGGCTTGATTCTGTCGTTGTTTGGATTCCTACCTTCGCGCAACGCACGTATGACTATCCATTTTGGGGGGAAAATAGGGGTTAAACAGAAAACCCTTGGAAGGTCGCATGAGCTAGAACCACGCTCTACCGCTCAGAAAATTCAACGACGCGCTCACCACATCGTCGACCAGCAATAGTGTTAGCCTGTCCGAACTCGTCGACATTTATTCAAAGACAGCAATATTAATTTTGCCCAGGTTCTAATAAACATTGTCCCATCGCTGTATACTTGCACAATCAAATTTTAGTGTAATGATAGGATTAATTCATTACTTGTTTTCATGCAGCAACGATAGGAAAGCTTGGCCGAGGCAGCAAGTGAGGTTTGACTGAGCCGAGGGGACACAGGTAGGCAGGCGTGGACAGTTTCAGATGATTAGCTGGGAAGGCACCACCTCAACATACCCGACCATATACACCGATTCGCACCGCGCCTTAACGCTGACAATCATGCACTGATTTATACTATGATTCCATGTTCATAAACATTCTCCGTTTTGTACTATATCCGATTTAATATTCATAACAATGCTATAATAGATATCACAGGTAAAGCATCATAATTTGGACCTGATTCCTTAACTCTGGGTGTTTTAATTAACCTTGCAAACGCTTTAATAACTTGGGCGCGTCCCTAATATTTTCTCGAGTAACGGTAGCGCCGCGTGCTATCTGGAGCGAACTTCGAAGCACATCAGTACTGTTTCTGAATCCATTCGCCAAAATGGGAGGTCGCAGAGACCACGTTTTCTGGTGTCCCGTTTAGTCGGGCCCGTTCTCGCTCTGGACCCTTCTAGGAATGTAGGCCCGAAATGATATCGAGCCTCATGCCGTCCTGCCGTTTTTAATTATCAGTCTGTCACGTTATAAATGATGCTTTGCCTTAACTGCCTTACCCCTAATCTTTGTACTGCACATAACATTGAAATAAAAGTTTGAAGATCACGCAAGGCGTTCTGTGTTGTTCACTCTCAAGCGCAATACGCATGTCCGTCCAGACTTGTCGACTCTGCACGCCATGGCTTGCGGGTGAGAATATCCCAAGCCCTTACATGTTTTCTACTTATGTTATTACCATGGAGTGCAAGGAGTTGTTGCGAGAGGAATCCATAAAGTTATCGACCGGAATCACACACGAAAATATCACACTCAGGTTATAGTTAAAATTTACTAGGAAAACTTTCTCATCTCCTACGAATACGAAGAATTGTCAAGTTACCAATTAGATCGTCCGACGTTAAACTCTCAGGGAATGTCGGAACCCTGTAGGGGCCATATTGGCTACACCGTACCATTAAGCTCGTGATCGGAACGGAGTGACATTGAGTTAATATTCAAGCTAGTATTTCACACCTGTCTAAATCTCTTTCCGCTTACGTCGAACTAAACAACTTCCAGATGAGTTTAGAATAGGGAATGTTGGTTTGACATTACGACCTGTGAGCAGGCTTCGATGTCAACCTCCCTGGGGGACCTCATAAATCATACCGAATACTAGACACGTGCACAACCAATCGGGCGGGGCCCGAACACACCTCGTGCGTGCGACTTGCTAAAGCTCCATAGCTTCTTGGGTCTGACCAAGAAAAGTGTCAAAATCGACAAAGTTAGGGCCCACCTTTGAGGTTATGATAGCCGGGGTCGTACGGGCATGGCGTTAGGAAGTTGCGCCATGCAGCTGCGTACGGTTATTACATATACCGTATACCACTGGATGGTGTGGTCTAGACCATTCGGTGACATAACTTTCACATGGGGCATTTTATAACGTAGACGCCGCATAAGGTGTGAATTATTGCACAGGTAAGAGTATTAACTCACGGTACAAGTCAACGGATGGTTATGTCCATCAAATCAGTTATAATACAAATCAATGCATGTTTATAGTTATCGAGCCAGATATAGTACAAACAAGATATGCTAGTTATTAACATTAAATTGAATGCAAGGTACAATCAAGACAGACGGATATGTCGCAGCTCCGTCCGGCCTGCATTCCTTCCTATAATTTTTTCTTATCGAGCTTTCCCTAAACGTTCCGCCGTAAGGACGGGTCCTATGCTAGGTATAGGCAATGGCTCTTCAGACGGCTGACCAATCATACATGAAATATAGTTATTGTGAAATACGGAGATACAACGACTTCATACTTGGTCGTAGTGGGTGACCACCCCATGCTTACATTACACTCTATGTAAGCGTGAATTGTTACGCCTCGGTCGCCAATGCTGGCATGGATAACAGCAATCGCCCGGTCATTTATACCGCGCCGAGACAGAAACAACACCATGCTGATTGTAGGATACAGGGCTCTTTGCTCAAAGAAAACGTAAAATTCTCAAATTGTCTCACGCTGTCGGAATCTATAGACTCTTCAACATGGCACCACCACTGTCTCTGAAACTGCTGTAATCCCTAATACAGATGATTTCAAATAACGTTCTACGTTCGGCTAGGGACGGGCATGGCAGTGGCGATCACTTCCCTTCAGTAGGTCTAAGCTGTCCAAATCAGCCTTTCGCTCGCATTTCCCTATCGCATGGGCGATACCAGCTAATGCACGATTCCATAGCGGCCGGGAACTTTTACCCTATCTCCAAGCCTAGTTCCGAGTGTGACTTTGCGTTCTACCTAGGACCGCGGGGAACGAGAATGACTTCGGCCAATGGCATCTGCAATCCCCATGAATCGGGACTCGACGACGGAGAAAAGATTCCAGTCAACTCTTTTAATGTAGCACTCCGGGGGTAAAGGGGGTCAGCCTGAGAGCGAATGAAAATTCAACTCGAATGGAAAGGACATCCGGCTACGTTCAAACACGAAACTTTATGGGTCATCATACCTGTCGAGATATCGGCAACTGCCTGCTGCTAGGTCCCATGCATGGCACACAAACTGCCCCTTTTCAAAACAAACGGACATCGCATCGTGTGCCACGTAAACCTTTGCCGAGTCGATCCAAACATGTGAAAGCAAAGAGCAATAATGAAACACGACAAAACGTACTTGTTAACGTTCAGGCACGGAGCCGGTCAGCAAAATCGAACGAACTCCGTGCTGCCGAAGTCAAACTAATTTGAGTATTCGGGGCGGCACGCCCAACCTCGACATTTTGGTTCTATCTTTTCTACGTGAACGTCGCTGCCCGCCAATCAAAATCGAACTTTAAACGTTGCCTAATTTTAGATTTTCAATGTTTAGATTCAATCAGGATCGTCAGTTGTTTACCATTTTTGGTCGCCCTACCGTAAACCCGTGGCGGCATGACCCAAAGAGTCTGCACCTGCAGATGTGGGCCAAACTGCAAGTTTTACTTAGAATTTTCCCCATTGTTCGTCCATTTAACTGACCTCTGGGTCGAAGGTTATGTGAAGAAAATAACGTAAAGATAATAACGCGATTCACTACTAAAAGCTGTTATCAATTTATACAAGTGAAACCGTCTAGACATCGTTAAAGTGTATCATACCGGTACGCTAGCGCGAGTCATTTCCAAATAAGACGGAATGCAGACAATGATGTAAACCCTAAGACAATCGATAGGATTGGAATATGGCGTAATTATTGCGATCGAAACTTTCAATTGCCGCACCATTTTTGCAATGTCGCATCTATTCATGTTATGTCGCTTACCCGCCAGACAGTTTTAACCTTCTTCTCGCATTTCAGATTTATGAATTTTGATAATTTCCAGTTGAGCCTGTGACTATCTCGTCCATCGGAACTACAGGTAGGGTGTGCAACATGTGCAACATTTCTTATTATTTATTTCCTTTTTATCGTTGTCTACAAATCGCTGTCTACGTATTCAAATTTTTGCATCTGGAGGCCAAACAATTCCCATACTTTCTACGTGTCCCAGCGCAAACATGGCACGTTGACATGTCTGTCTGACTGTATGTTTTATCTTCAATTGAAATTTCGTGAAGGAAATACCTGCTCCAGGGGGAACCTGCCTCGTGACGGAGTTCAAACCAGGGTCGCAAATGGGTCACCCCTTTGGGAGCCATCTACCAGGAGGGCCCCCTCGGCCGGGGTTCCGAAGGACCATTGCCGGGCCCCAAACCTTCCCCTCCGTACCATTACGTACCTATATGTCCATGTGCAGCACCGCCGTTCGTAGAACTCATGAAATTTACCAGAGACGTGTACTTATTTCTTATATATATCGGCATTTTGTTACGCTTACATATTCGTCTAGTCCTAATATCCAAAAGAATTCTATCATTAAATTTTCTGTATAGTAAGATTGCAATAGACAGATAATAGAGTAATCGTTGGGCAAGGAGCAGACGAAAGAGAAGAGGAAAGAAAGAATTCAACCGGCAAACGAAATACCAACGGGTCACCGACAGTGAGAGCGGAGACAACACAAACAGAAAAGCGGCCAAGAGGTCATGAAAGAAGGCGTCTCGGAAACAAAAGCAAACGACCAAATATAGACGACAGACAACAAGTGTTTTAGAGAGAGCGAGAGAGATAGAAAGAGATCCAAGGAAGACAAAAAGAGAAGGGAACGCTGAACAATGGAGACCGGGGACAGGGGATTTTCAAGGGAAGTTCGGTGGGCCAGGGTTTAATTTGCCCTCAGGACAAATTAAGGGCATGAACGATACCAAACACAAGGGGAGTAGATGCCATCTTGGAGCTTAACCCGCCCACATCAATCGGTGTATGTTAGTATACGTGACGTTGGCGGGCTCTCTTGCGCTAACGGCTGGGCAAAACGACGCCCGCGACGAAGTTAGGCTCGTCATCGAAGGGCGACTCGAATGAGGGGCGATACCCCTGTCCTATGGGCGGCAAGTGTCGAAGTGTTATGATGACTATGACAGAAAATTTATGTCAATTTCGGTGACATGTATCACAAAATAGTCACAAAACGGAGGGGCAACCGAAATATTCGGCGTATTGGTTAAGAGGATCGAGACCCGCTTGGGCTCGTTAAATTCCTTCGGGTAGGCTACGGAATGATGTATAGTACTCAAGTCGGTGACTCTATAGCAAGAAGGAGCGATGGTTACTATGGCGATAATCAAGCGATTTTAGGTGCTAAAGACACGAAAACGAACGTTTCAGCGGCCATACTCTGGCGGATCGAAGGGCACAATTAAACCCAATGGCTTTCTTTAGTTATCCGGTGATATAGCCTGTTTGGCAAGATAGTCGCTTCCATCGAGGGCGGCCTTGTTCGCAAAATTAAGAGATCACAAAAGCGATGACTTGACGAAGTTGGCTGAAATTACTACTCGGACATGGGGTTGTTGGCCATTCTATGTATGGCGCAGGAGATATGAAAAGAAATGTTCGTTCGAGAGGGCGAGAAAAGACACTGAGGGGGCGTTAAAGTCTAGTATATACATATTTACATATATAGAATATACCCATCCCGAACTGCTATCAACAGCCAAACTTAGCGTAAGGGACGGCTGCATTGTTCGACATTAACGTGTTCCTGCCTCAAATTTAAGGCCAATTCCTCGTGTGATTCGAAACATTTTGACCCCCGTTATAATGTCCGTGAAACCCTCTATCGAAAAGTGCTCTGTCGCTCCCCTGAAATGTTAACCCTTAGGCTGCTACAGGCCGACAAAAGAGCCCGACGGCCGTCATTTCCAAATAATCGGAACTACCGTACTCTCACTTCTCCCCATTAAGTTAGGCTGGTAGCTTTCTGTTGTTCTCGTGACCATGGCTACATATATTATTCACAACCATGGCTACGTGTATTGTTTAACTTAAGTAGATTTGATACTTTCAGTCGCAGTGATGATCATGCTAATGGTGTAGCTTAAGCAATCGATGGCCTCCTATTCCCGGACGGTCGTAATTTCGAGACCATCATGGTGAGGGACGGTTGATCGAGTTCCGAAAACATTGCACTACTGCGGAAAATTCTGACGATTTCATAGGTTACCATCATGATCCTTTTCAGTCATGCATTCAGTCATCCTACCGAGATCCGGCAAAGATGCTCCCGTAGAAGCCCGTACCATAACATAAAACACAGCCAAAAATAAAATTAAAGCGAACATGCAATGGCAATTTATAATATGAACAAAAACACGCGTACAGAATGTTAATAAGCGGCGGAACAAGATTATGAACAGAACCATGGCACCATGTAACATATGGACCTTCCCTTTGAAATTTGAATTTCCGCAAACCTTACACGAGTACGCTGAGGTACCATTAGATATATCCGGGATTTGTTCAGTTTCATGTATATTTAAGTGGTTTTAGCACCAAAATCTTGCAAAAACGCACGTAACGGACCGGAACGGTCTTGTTATATAACCTGTTTTTTATTTGAGCCTAGTCATCGGTGCGTAAATGCAAAAGGGTGTGAAAATCAGCCGCTGAAAAGTTGGGCTGAGGTGAAATTCGGTTCCCCGATCTCCCACCTTTGGATCAGAAACCAGACGCTCTTCCGACTAAGCTATCTCTGCCCGATGTCACAGAAGTTACTGTAACGTAGTGGTGAGGGTAGACAATATTGTAAACATTGTTCCCAGCACCATTGCCAATTTAATTATATAGCTAGCTACGATTTGGCCTTTACAATATGATCGCGTTTATAGTTGTGTCGGTGGTTTAGTAGGCTACCAAGGGGTTCCGGGGCTAAAATTCCAATTTTTGTTCTTTTTTCACAAAATTCTTTATTATATGTCTCTCTAGGTTTTTAAATTTCGAAATCTTAAAATTATAAAATTTATTTTGTCACCTAATTTGCACATTTTCTCATTAATTTCAAATACCTATTAACGAGGTCTAGTTTAACTGTTTTTCACTTCATCAGTTCAGTTTCAATTTTGATCTCATCGCATATAGCCGCCATTTGAGGGTACTTAACAGTTTTAATTGTTATTGTTGTTTTTCGTAGTGCGGTCACTTAGATAACATTTGTAGCTTATTTACGTCATTGTTACCATTTTACCTGATACAGGCATAGAGCTTTAGCACGAGTGATAATTGAGTGGATTAACAGTACTGCTTTTAATTTTGCTTGGCTTATTTCAGGAAGATTGATAGCTTGTCGAGTACATAGCGCAAAAAATTGCGGCTAGTATCATATAGTGAATTCAGTGTCAATTATACTATAGTTGTACAAATGGAAAGATGCTTATACTCGGCCCTTGGCCCAGTGGACAAGCGGTTCTAAAATCAGGAAACGCCTATACTCGAGTTTCCTTGCTAGTAACTTGTTACGTAGCTGCCTTTATTGTTGAGCGTAAAGAATACGCGGAGCAGTGGCCTGACTTATACAGGATAGAGTGAAACAAGGAGCCAGTGTATAGGAGGACTGCGAGTGACACAAATAAGTAATCCTAACCAGCTATTATTTACTTAATAATACTACTTTTCCCAAAAAATTTTGAACAGTGGCAGTAAGAGTTACTAGGGGCGATAAGTTATTAGTGACACGCTAGACTTAGTAATACCTTACAAAATTCGGCCCTTGTGTCCAGTGAGAAATATTCCAGGGCGAGAGTGAAGGTGGGTTCCGAATTAATTAGTAGTACTACTTGTGCCTGTGGCAACCATCGGACCCTAGCATCAAATAGTGCTATTCTTGAGGAGACCGGATGAGCAAGGGGCAAGGAATCGACTGCCTCCTCGAGTCATCGTAGATTCCGTCTGTTACTGTTAACATTTGGGCAGGTTCAATCTTATATTTTCCCTCCCTATGAGACTAAATTCCAATGGTCTTGATTTTATTCTAAAAACATCACCATTCATCTACCCTCTCCAGAGAGGAAATGTATTCTCCCACCGGGGTGACTCCTATATTCTTTTCCACAAGGGGATTTTCCACCAGTTGTAGCATGGAGACCTCCATTTTTCCTTATTTCGGCTATATTACTCCCCAATCCTAATATACACACTAAAATTGAACAATTCTAATATTTCTACTTAAATAACAAATTTGTCCACAATTTATGCCCTCTTCGCCAGGTGAATAACTCTTCTCCCAGGGGACATGAATCTTATGTCATCTCCGGGGAGGTGATACTTACCCAAATTCCATATAGAAACCTTTATTTCCTCCTCAATTTATATATATTATACTTCACAATTGGTTTGAAACCAAAATATCAAAAACCCAACATTTTCATTTCAATATCAAATTTATTACAAATTTCTAAATTTTCTTAAGTTCTACCCTACTACCGGGGTACATTTCATATTCTCCCAGCGCTGGGACAGCTTGATTTCACTATTATTCCATTATCCCTGACTTTTGGACTCTTCTACTTTCTATTATTATTCCCTAATTCAAATACCCTGATATTTAACTTTCCCTAATTGTATGCGATTTCCTAAACCTCTAAACTTGTCAAACGGGGTCCTACTGACTTATTCCCTTCCAGAAATCTACTCAATCCCTACAGAGGATACCCGTAT